>JBBMFX010029650.1:0-12059 GCA_037832545.1 Rhabdalestes septentrionalis | reverse complement strand
TGTGTGTGTGTGAGAGAGAGAGAGAGAGAGAGAGAGAAGAGAGAGAGGAGAGATGCTGATTCAAGTGTAGTACTCATAACATGTAATATGCACAGACAGATGGCCTACAGTCAGTAAATTTAAACCTACAAACTGTACCTGTATGGTGTATGTTTCTGAAAAAGTGGCCCTTACGTGTGTGTCAGTCCCACTGGAGACACTTAAGGAGTCTTGCTCAAGCACACAGTGGTAGAAATGTGTTGGGGGAGGGGGGGTTGAATTTGTAACTTTGCGGTCACTGGGTTTACAGGCATACAGTGTAGGTTGGAGGAAGGTGTTGTGCTTTTGGGGGGATGGTTGAACAAAGTACAAGCCTGACTGTTCACTGTATTACAGTGTATTTCATGAGCAGCCTGGATAGACGTTCGTCCTGTAAATAATCATGTGTTCCAGTCAGTTACACCGGAAAACAAATCCAGACTTTGAAGCTCATTACAAAGCCCGCGCTGTGAGAGGCGGCGTGACTGTGGATCAGCCTTCTTACCCACGACTGCTGGGTACAAACCAGCCACACTAGTCGGTCCTGAATGTGCACTTAAAAGGGGCATTGAAGCAGCGTTCAGGCTCCTTGTGAACACCACCAGGGGTGACATGTGACTTAATGTGGGCGTCGTAGCCAAAGGGCGCCTTTTGTTTTGCACAAGTGGAGCTAATATTGCAGGAATTTGCGACATCCAGCATGCAAGAACCTGCAAAATTCTACTGTAACCTGCAGGAACTTGCACAAGATAACTGTCATTGTATCTCCAATTCTGTCTTATATGACTTTTTGAAAACTCAAGCTATAATTTCGAGTTTAGGTCTAAGAGTCTCTAATAACAGTGTAATAACACATTAACAATGCATGCAACTGCGTAATACTGTTGATGTGTGTTTCAGATGGATTATAGTATTAATGCAATGTAATTACAGACGCGTAAACTTCCCTTGTTTAATATCAGTAGTGTATTCTAATGTGTTTACATGAGTAACAGAACTTGATGTGGCCAGATGTGTATTTACATAAAAAAAACTCACTGTACTGTTACTGTAATCCATCTGTAACAGTGAATACATCAACAGTGGTTACATTGTTATTGCCAGCATCATTAAGTGTTGTTATTCGTTCATTAGAGACACTTAATGTCAAACTGACCATTGGAATGTTTTAAAGTGGCCTGAAATATAAGCTTTATATACTGACTTACGTAGGTTTTTGTGTTAAAGTCATGCATAAATGTATAAGTATAATGTGTTAATCTATATATACTGTATAATGGGCATTCAGTTAGGATGCCAATGGCTGCTGCTCTCATTGGTTGCCTCTGTGAATATAGACATTTATAAATTTAGGGGTATTCCTGCTATTAACCACCAGTTAATAAAGAATAAGCAGGGCACATATGTATCTAGAACATGGCCGACGGAAGCGTTAGAGTCCCACTCACTTTTGCCTTAGAATGCTAAACCCCCCACCCGCCAGACAACAGCCGAGATATAGTGCCCTGCCCCTCCCCCCCACCCACACACACATACACACACTCATTAAAAATACTTCTGGCACCCATGATCAAGAGTATTTATAGAACCTCAGACCACAATTCAATTGACCATTCTGTGCTTCACCAGCAGATTATTCATTCAGAGCTGCCATTTTCAGACAGTGCCATAAAGCCCATATAATCTAATGAGAAACTGCAACAAATCACTTACTTTCTGGGCAGAATGCCTACATTCAAGTCGTACTCACACTAATCTGAGTTGTCTTGTTCTGTGCTTGTGCCCTCCCCACTCCCCCTGCTGGCCTGTACTTAATGTTTTGGGACTGAGAGCGCTCAAACCTTCTTGCCCCTCTCACTGCTTTATATGTTTCATCCAGTGATTTTACAACTTCAGCACATCCTTTAGTCTCTCTTTGGTCCATAAACATGTGTCATGTTATCAAACCTGTTGTTATCTTCATAAACAGCACAATAGTGTGCCCTACTGTTGACATGATTGTTGCTGAATTTTGCTCAATCAGGAGATATATTCATGAGCATGTTTGATTAAGGTCATATTTTTGTGCTGATGTTCTGCAGGCATTCTGGAGTGGATCATGGGGAAGAGAGACGGCATGTGGATGAGCTTCCTGACTCGTTCTGTCCTGGAGAACGCCACAAGGTAAACATGATGAGGACACCTAGCATCATTACATTATGTGCAATGTACTGATATTTTTATATACAATAATCATTCCATGTGAAATATCACTATTTACATCTATCATACTAATCTACTACTAGAAAGTTTGGATGATTATAGTGATGATAATGATGATGGTGATGATTTTGATTGTGGTGATGGTGATTGCAATGATGGGGATTTTCATTTTGGTGGATAGGGATGGTGATTTGTTTGATTGTGGTGATTGTGATTGTAATGGTGGTGGCGATTATTATGATTATTATGAGGGTGATGGTGGTGATAGTGATGGTGATTGTTTTGATTGTGGTGATTGTTATTGTAATGGTGGCGGTGATGATTATGATGATGGTGGCGGTGATAGTGATGGTGATGATTTTGATTATCGTGATTGTAATGGTGGTGGTGATGATTATGATGGTGATGGTGGTGATAGTGACGGTGATGGTGGTCATAGTGATTGTGATTATTTCAATTGTGGTGATGTTGATTGTAATGATGGTGATGGTGGTGATGATGCTTTTCATTTTGGTGGTGATTATAATGATGATGTTGTTGATGATGATAGTGATGATGGTGATGATTTTGTTTGTGGGGATGTTGATTGTGGTGATGTTGATTGTAATGATGGTGATGATACTTTTCATTTTGGTGGGGATGATTATAGTGATGATGATAATGATTTAGATTTTGTTGGTGATTGTTATAATCATGATGGTGATTTTTTTTACTATGGTGATGGTGGTGATGATGATGATGATGATGATTCTGATTTTGATGGTGATGGTTATGATAGTGATGGTGATTTTTTATTTTGGTAATTATTTTTATTGTGGTGATGATGATGATGATGATAATGATAATGATTATTTTGATTTTGGTGGTGATGGTGACAGTTATGAGAGTGATGGATGTTTTTTTATTGTGGTATTTATTTTGATTGTGGTGATGGTGATTGTAATGGTGGGGTGGTGGTGATGATTATTTTGATTTTGGTGATGATGGTGATGATGATGATGATGGTGAAGGTGATCATTATAATGATGATGATGATGATGATGATGGTGATTGTGGTGATGGTGATTGTGGTGATTGTGATGATGAGGATGATTCTGATTCATTCTTGTCTCTTCAGCTATGCAGAAGCGAAGAAGCTGCTGTCGGGCACTAAGCTGTTGGCTCCAGCGTACTTCATTCTGGGAGGCAACCAGACAGGCGAGGCCTGCATCATCACCAGATCCAGAACACAGAGTATCAGACCCCTAGAGTGAGTACCTACACACAATCACACACACTCACACACCATCAGGAATGACTCATCAACATATCAGCTTCCTTTTACCACCACATCTGAAGAGCTGAAAGGCTGGTTGGGTTGTTCTTGTGTTCAGGCTTGATCTAAAGCAGGGCAGGTGGTACGTGTTGGAGACCAATTATGACCACTGGAAGGAGCCTCTGTTCCTGGATGACCGCAGGACTCCTGGTATGAAGTGTATGAACCAGATCAAACAGGCTGTGAGTATCTCCTCTGTATCTCTTCACATCAGTGCTGCTGTAAACTGAGTGGCTCCGAGCTCAGGGGGCTTTTCAGCATAGCTGGAGGAAAATAATTCATATTATACTGCCCCTTTTTTATGTTTTTTACATGTTTACACACATGCCTTTCACCATGTCCAGAGGAACTGAGGGGTCAGAATGCTCTGCAGAAGTCACTGCTACAACCAACACTGGTTAATTTTATATCCGTGCTATTATTTCTCCCAATTTATATTTACCTCCTGAATATATTGGTAGATCTGACAGGCATGTGGATCCCTGGATCAGTACAAATCAAGATAGGTGGACAGGAAAGGGATTTGGGATGTTGCTGGTTTTGGAAACCCTTGTTAGGCTGACTTTTCTATTAGGCTCCTGGTTGGCCAGCTTCACTTCATGGTTTGGGTGATATTGCCACCTGTTGGTATGGATTGTTATTGATAGCGTGTTTTTGCATTTTCGCGTAGAGAGAGATGTTTTTACACAAGCATTTCCATAAGTGTGTTCCAGATGTACAAAGGTCCATGTCTGAGAAAACTTTAATTGAAATTAATTACGAAATAACCACATGCGTAAGTTACTGGCGCCCCTGCATCTATTACGTAGTGGTTTTCAACAAAAAAGCCATTAGTCTTCTCCTATAAAGCCTAATGAGAATAGAGAACAGAGATTGGTCAATCTTAGACCACTCATTCATACAGAACCTCTCCAGAGGTCCTCTCTTTTAGACCCTCCTCTTCAGCCACAGGTGAGGAGGGGTTCAGGTTAAAGGGCTGGGATTGAAGCATCAGAAGATTGACCATGATATTGTTAGGCTCCTAGTCAGACCATGACATTCAGATCAATCTGTTTACTTCAGAGAATCTTAGATACACCAATACTGAACCACTGGGAATGGAAGCATAGGTACTGAAAACACATACTCATACTGTAGGTACCATAACTACTTTGTTGTTAGTTAACTGGACTTAATTTGATCTTGTAGAATATCTCCTTGAAGACAATCTATGATGTCCTTTCCACCAAGCCAGTCCTGAATAAAGTAGGTCCTGCTTAGTTTTTTTTTCTTCGAAATTTAATTGATTAAATGCTTAATTTATTGATTAATTGATTGATATTCCTGTATTAAAGCCTCAATTTCTATTTTCCTTTTCCCCTCTTTGTTCCCCCAATATAGTTAACCACATACACTACACTCATGGAGGTTTCTAAGGGGAATTTGGAGTCTTTCATCCGTGACTGTCCAAACCCGTGCATGCCTTGGTAGCAGGACAGTCCCTTCTTCTTGTCTTCATCTCTTCAGAACATCCCTCCGTTGTGCCTAACCAGAATGTGGACCCCCAATAATCTAATATAACATCTCTATTTTTAATTATTAATAATATACGTTGCTGATTGAGTGAAAGAGAACAAATAACACAAAATAGTATGGTATTTCTGAGTAAATTACAAAAAAGATCAATCTTGGTGGACACCAGTGAACCTTATTTTACAAGAAAATTACAAACAGACAAACAGAATAAAGACAAAAATTGTACACTAATTTTTATTTTTAAATTAAAATCTAATTTTACATTATTTTTTAAAGTGAGAGTTACTGCAGTGAAGCACTAGTCTAATCAGTCATTAGACCTAACAAACACTTAATATACATTTTTTCATTATTATAAGCATTCTGCTGCTGTGCTGCATAAAGAATTTTTTTTTAATCATTTCTAAAGAAAGGAGGATTAAAGAGTACTGGATAGCTGTGAAGGTAATGTTGATTTTGGCATTGCTTTTTTGTACTTAAAAAGTTGAATGGATTGAAAATATCTTTTTTTTAAATGTTGTCTGTTTCGTGTGCTTTGAGTTTTATACCTTTGAGTTACAGAGCGATTAAATAACACACACATTTCTTTCTGTACTGTGGCTTATCAAGAGTAGCTGCCATGCATTGAATGTCTACCTAGCGTACCAAACCTAACAGACAGATGCAGCTACGGACTGCATGAACAACTGACTTAAGTAACTACTGGGTGTTAATGCTTGTTGTTGTTGGTTTTTTACATTCAGAAATGACTGGTTCAAGCCTGTGGCTTGCAGTGCTCCACCTAGTGGACATTTATTGGAAGTACCAGCATATTCCTTTATCTGAATGGCATTGTATCTTGAGCCTTGGTGGAAATAAAATTTTAAAGAGACCTATAAATACTGTTTCTGTTTTCAGTACTAAACAAGAGTAGTTAATGCTCAGAACAATATTTTATTTAATCATTATTTGCAGCTGACATCGCATATCAGAGAACAGCACCTCACCAGCTCAGAATCACCATTTTCAGTAGGGAGTAGACAGCAGATCAGACTGTTAATATGCTTTTATGGACATATTCGCATTTGACCACACACACATGTCCAGTAATTCTTTTATGGGCAATATTTTAATATTGCACTATTGCACAATATTTCAATATTTTTCCATCTCTATGTTTAAATCTCTAATATTTTTCAATATTTTTCATCCAACATAGGCAATGTTGCTACTAGATATCTGTAGATACACACTGTGTGCACACACATGCATAAATATATGCATAAACAGTGAGGAACATAAGTATTTTAACACCTTCTCCCACTCCCACAAATTCACATTGTAGGTGCATTCCCACTGTGAGAGACAGAATGTTTAAAAAAAAATTCAGGAAATCACATTGTATGATTTTTAAATGCACCTGTGATCAGAGCGTTGTGGGTTCAAATCCCAACACTGATATTGTCATCACTTTGGTCCCCATACACTGCTCACCGAGCTCCCCTCCTTTGCAGCAGGCCTCACTTGGTGAATGGGTTAAATACAGGAATACTGAGAATATATTTGTATATAAATACACATTTATTACATTTTTGTGTACAGTTTTTTTTATATATTACACTGTATAGTGTTTATTTTGCAGGTTTTGCTGTTTTTGCATTCTCCCCTTAAGGAGTTCGGGTTATCTGATTAGATGTTGCACAGGGCTGACTTCTCGCAACCCAATCTCATCTTAAAAGATTCCTGTTTCTCAAGGAGTTTGACTGGTAAGGAGGTGCTCAGCCAAGGAAAAAACTCTAGTCCAAAACGCCTCTTTGGAAAAAGAAAAGGTTTAATTTATTTATTCAAGGCTAGAATTTGCATAAACAGTTTTGAATCCAATCACCAGTTTTCTTTGCCCACACTCAGAACAGAAAAAAATAGTATTTCAACCAGTTCTAAAACTGTCATTAAAGCTTGTAGACCCTGATTTTGAGGAGGAGATCGTTCCAAAATGATAAAAGCCCGTCACCATGAGACTTCGCTTGGGATCCTGGATCTATGAGGAAGACGATGCTGGAGATCTCAGTATAGGGGGGGTTGGAGGAAGTCAACTACACTGTGGAGAAATGTGTTTCCTTTCCTGGGATCCAGTTCTGAGTCTTTGCTGCTGCACTTTGATCCACTTAAAGACAGAACAGACGCAACCCCACAAATAAACAACTGCAATAATCAAGCTGGAACGTAATACATGTGTGACTTGCGGAGATCTGGCCTTTCTGACTGACAACAGACCCATGGCGGGCATTTTTAAAACTTTAGTAAGCATTGTGTTGCATATAAACAATTATTTTATTATAATTTCTGAAGAAAATAGATTTAATGTGTCCTGCATAGATCGTTTTGTGCTTAAAATGTGGAATATAACTGGAATACTGAAAAATATCAAGTTTTCTTTGTGTACTAATATGTCACAGAGCAAATGACATTCAAATAACATTCATTTGTGTGGTTTTTTTTTTTAAAGGCTGTCTTGCGTGACCTGAAGGCAAAGATCTGACCTTGTTGACTGACAACAGACCCATGGGGGACATTTTTAAAACTTTAGTAAGCATTGGGCTGCATATATACAATTATATTATTATTTTTTTAAAAAATAGATTGAATGCATACTGCATTAGCCGTGAAGGAGATGTTGAGTTTGATCGGTTTGTACTTAAAATGTGGAATACAACTGGAATATTAAAAAATATCACGTTTTCTTTGTGTTGTTTACTACTGAGTCACAGAGCAATCAAATAACACATTAATTTGTGTAAAAAAAATTGTATTTTAAAAGGCTGCCTTGCGTTGAATGGCTAACTAGCATCCAATTCCAACTCCATCCCTTAGAGAGTTGATCAGCTTGCATACATTTTGCCTTGTGGACTGAAAAAGATCCCATGAAGGATTGCTGGATACATTTACAGATTATTTATTATTCGATCTGAGTGGTCTCGTACTGAACTACATCATTCCTTCTATATTTAAGTATTTCTAGCAAGAACTCTGTTCTTTAAAAGCACAGTAAAGTCTCCATATCTGTGTGCTGTGGGAAATTTCCCCTGCTGGTCCGGAAGTGTTGCTTCACTGATGTTGCATAACAGTTAAATACGTCAGTGCAGAGTCTGAGAGAGATCAGATACTGAGCATCACACACTCAGATGTTTTAATGTGCATGCAAAAACAATTTAAACATACTGACGTCTCTCAAAGAGCTCCAGAGTTCTTACAGCCCTAGACAGCGGTGGAAGGCCATGTTGGCTGCGGTTATTCTGGTGACAATCTGCTCCAGTGCAGGTACATTCTGGGTGTTAATGGTGTCCCACTCTCTTAGAATTCAAAGGTTTATTTGTTATGAAGAACGTTATTAACAATTTCTGTGTGTCTGCTGTGGTATAAAGTGTACAGTAATATTACCAAAAGATTTTATCAAGTGATTATATGATCTTGTGATGATGAAACTGAGAAGACGATGCTTGTATTTCACACATAACTGATGTAATCGCATATCGGATCTCTCAGGGAGGCATGTAGGACAAACAAGTTAAAGGTTTTTAAGTGTAAATACTTATTTAAACAAGAGCTGAGTTTTAGAATAATGTAATTTTAGGGATGACCAATGTGTGCTTATTTTATAATGCTGTTAATATGTTAATTTTTTAATTTATTATATATATTCTGCAGTTGGTCGAGTAGCTTTAGGTGCCCAGAATAAAAATACATGCACATTTTTGCAGTACAGTTCAGTGTCCCAAAGTGGCTTAATATTGCTTTTAAAGCTTAATAATCAATCCAAAACTCTCTATGACACAATGTGAACTCTCTGATTGGCTGCTGCCCAGCTGATTTGTCCAGAAAGTCCAGAAAGTGCCAGCAAAGTAAATATTAGGTTAAAACTGAGTTAAATGTGTATATCAGTTCTCTTTGAAAGAATGCCCGCCCCAACATGAGCAAAGCAAAACAAAAACAAAAATAAAAACGTATTTTTCATTCTTTTTCCTCGAATTATTATGAAAATATAACCTTTACGTGAAATACATCAAAATGAAAAAAAAAAGTCTTATTTTGAAATACATACTTTTCTTAAATTTGCATGTGGTACAATCCATCGGGAGGGTTTCTAGAAGAAAGCTTCTATAGGCCACTAGAACTTTTTGGGACCATGGTGAGACCAAATAAGTCTATTGGCAAGAGTGATTTCATGACATACGTTCTCCTTTCTCAGAGCTCCTCACCCTCTTTGCAGATGGTTCCAGCCGTTCCCAAATGTCAATATCACACTATTTTGAAGGTAGAGATTGGATCTCGTGGTGCAGGTCAGAACTCTGTGACTGAATAGTTTCTTCCTCCTTGTCTCCTCCGCTCTGGTTAGAGATGATTGAGGTCAGGCTGGTGGATGGTGATCACCGCTGCTCTGGCGCACCCGAAGTCCTTAGAGATGGAGAGTGGTGGAGAGTGAGCAGTACCTACGTTTACTTCAAACAGGCTGCAATGATTTGTCGGGAACTCGACTGTGGGAACGTAGTCAGTATTAATTTACACAGTGACTTTAGAGCCGGCAATGAGAATGAATATGTAGTTTATATGTTGTGCCAAGGAAATGAGTCAAATTTCTCACAGTGCCCACCACTCACAGCCCGTGACCACAGCAGTTCGAGTGTAGTTTTGGTCTGCTCAGGTAATTAGCTTATGGTTTGTTTAACATTCTTCTTTGATTACATTGTAATGTTGCCCATATGAAAAAGACATACATAAAACTTCTAAAAGTCTTATACTGCCAGAAACAAACCTTATATGGCACATACCATAAAAGTGGCTGATTTCTCATTTTCCGCATGTATGAATAAGCACACATCCACATGCTCATTTGTTGCTTATATGTTGCGTGTATGTTGTAAAACTACATATGTGTGTCGACCACCTCATCCCCGGACGGTCGGTCCCACTCCCTATCCCCCGAATACTGAACGTCCCTTTACTTTTGTCCACCCTCCTGTATTTCCCTTAATCCCCTTCCTAGTGTGCTTCCCTGGTTTGTATCGCGCCCCTTTCATTAGGTTCACCTGTCCCTCGTTTCCCTGGATCTCCACCTGTATGTGCTTCCCCTGGTAGGTGTAAGCCCCAGCCGATCCCTTCCCCGACGAGTCAGTTTTGGTCAAACTATCTTTGTGTCTGGTTCAGTCATGTTTCTGGTTCTCTCTCGTTTCAGGCTTGTGCTCCTCCAGTTTTGAGATAGAGAAGGTGCTGAGCCGTGCACCTCGTCGTCCGCAGCAGAGCTCCTTCGCCAAAGCCAACCTGGGGCGACTCAGAGTCTTGTTTTGTTTCTTTTGTTCTTTTGAGGAGTACAAGCCTTGTCTGTTGTGTGTGTGTGTCTTGTGTCTGTGTACCATCCTTCATTAAAGCCTGGGCATCACTCTGAGAGCGTCCTCCCCTTCCCTTCTTGTGGAGCGATCCGTGACAATATGTTTCACATTGTATGCATTTATTACGCATTTTATATGCAGTTTGACTTTCATTTAAACCTCATATGTAGTTATAACTGCATACAAAAAAACAAAATGCGTATTAAATTCATACAATGTGAAACTGATATTGTTTTACAACATATAAGCAATATATAAGCATTGTGTATGTGTGCTTTATTCATACATGAAGAAAATGAGAAATCGGCCACTTTTGTGGTATGTGCCATTTAAGGTTTTGTTTCTGGTAGTATAAGACTTTTAGAATTTTTATGTATTTATTTTTCATATGGGTGAATATGACATTTAACTTTACTTGTTGTGGTTGTGTCCTCCCAGACTCTGTGAGGCTTGTGGATGGAGCTGGGCTCTGCTCTGGGAGGGTGGAGGTGAAGTCCCAGCAGTCCTGGACCACAGTGTGTGATTCTGACTTTGACTGGCAGGACGCTGAGGTGGTCTGTAGGGAGCTGGACTGTGGGACTCCAAAAAATCTACAGGTGACGCCCTTTGGAAATGGAAATTTCCCATTCGGGTCCAAAGAGTTTCAGTGTGAAGGCACAGAGAACCATCTCCTTAACTGTGAAACCTCACCAGGTAATGGAAAATGTGGCAAACCAGTGGGACTCACCTGTTCAGGTAGGAGTGTCATGTTGGGTCAAATCTTGAAATGCTTAATTTAAATTGAAATGTACAGTAATGTAATGTAACAGCACAGAATGACTCGTGTTGCACCATAAGTGTGATTATTATTGCACAGGAGACTGTTAACAGCATTGAACAAAGAACAGGGCATGACAAACATTACAACAAATAGACAAAATAGAAATGTTTCAGTATAGTGTGAATGGCATCTAAATCTGAGACAGTTAAATAAGTAGACAATACAGCAGTGTAACAGGAAAGAGGGAAACAGATGTAAACCTTTAACCCTACAGTATGTATATTATAGCACAGGAGACAGTTTTACCACACTGAGTGAGTAGAAATCGTAAGCTCATCAAATTAAGTAAGCCTGAATGTAGTGGCAATAAACAGGAAACAGAAGGTAAAGTGCAGGTGCTGCTGAAATTCCAGTGTTAAAAGTGAGAGGTAATTCAGGTATAAGGCGCAGTTGTTCACTGGAATGTACTTGGTTTGGCAGAGACTGGACATTTATGAGCATTCTGAATTCTGGTCAGATTCAAATTCAGATTTTATTTGTCACATACAGTCTCATACAAAAAATAGTATAAACAGTGTAGTGGTAAGATGGTAAGAATAAAGTAAAGATAAAATGCAGATGCATTACAATGGACATACATAAATCTTTTACATACATACAGAGCTGTATTGGGTGGATTAGTATAATATATTTGTAAATATATATAAACATAGAAGTACTGTGTGGGGAAGTGTATCGGATGGAATATGAATTAAAGTATCATTTACTTATGAGAACTGGAAAGGACGGAGTATTAATAAATAAAATGTTCATTAATAACCTGTATGGGGGTGGAGTATTAATAGATATAATATATATTAAAGAACTGTATGGGGTGGAGTATTAA
>JBBMFX010029639.1:0-12060 GCA_037832545.1 Rhabdalestes septentrionalis | reverse complement strand
GTGTCAAACCAACTCTGATATATAAAGACTAATATTCCCCAGATACCACAAGGCCTGTTTTTGCAAATATTGTCTTTGTTTATTTTTGGCTATTTTTTAAATACCAAATTGATCAATAAAATCTATTTAAATAATTTTGGCATTCTAAATGTTAGCAACTACAGCTATAGGGATTTCTCCAAGCAAACCCATTCAAAAATACAAAGTCAGTTTACAACATATGGTGTATATATTCAGACATCTTATTTTTATTTTTGTACCAATTTCTACAGTATTATCAAAAGTGACTACACAACCCATTCAAAAATCACAATTAATAAAGTTGTACCCTTTCTCATTGACACCTATTGGTCGAAGATATACAAAGCATCAGTGTAGCAAATTCTCACTAAAAAACTACAATATCTGAGTCTCCTGGTGAGAACACATCAAAGGATTGTTGCACATTTAGCATTAGGGAACATGAATTACAATATTAAGAGAATTCAAATGTTAATAAGTAAAATACAAAAAATAGGAAATGTTTCCAAAATCATGCTTTACGGTATCTGAGGAATATTAAAGTTGGTCTGACACCACAACGTCACATTGTTGAAGAGATTAATAGATTTTATTTAATATTTTTGTATCCCTTTGCATAGCGTAAAAAGAAATATCAAACCAACTTTACCGCATTCTTTCTTGGCTGTGATGTCCTGCGCCTTTGTGCCGTCACGAGGCATCTTTCTCTCCTCTTCAAACTCTCCTGCAGTGAGCTGACTCGTCTTCGCACTCCTCCAATCACACAGCACAGATAGTGATCCCCAATTCCCTGTGATCAGAGACGAGGCAAACCGCAGCGCTGGGCACCTGCCGCCGGCCACGCCGCCTAATCACCACTCAAACAGTCTCACGCGAGTTCAGGGGAAGTGTCTCAGTATTCTGGCGAGTGACTGCGGAGTCGAGACGAACCTGACACAACATCGTATACCCAAGCCCTGATCGGGAGGTAACGTCCAATTCCGATCGAGTCTGAAACTACGTGATCGGGCCCGATTTATGATCACGTGATCGGATCCGATTTTCGATCACGTGATCGGATCGGGACATCCCTATTTCAAAGTAATTAGTTACATTTGAATATTACTGAATATATATTTTAAGATACTCTCACCAAAAATCTGGAAAGTTAGCAATGTAAATGTACCTTCTGACTCAGTGAGCTCACTACACAGCCAGTGGAAGGTGCTGAGGTGTCTGACCAAGCGGCTTATGGTTAAAAACAGTACTATCCGACGTTAGATCAGTTGCAGGTTCACTCTTGGGCGTCATCAACATTGGATCAGAGGGAGGCGTGTCGCCCTTACATTTGATAATTCTGATGCCCTTGGGTTCACTCATCTCTCTGCTCTGTCTTACTACAAGAATTGAAACCTTTTTCTCCTCTGCTGATCTCGCAGGGATTTCGGCAAATTTGTACAGTAGCAACCCTGCAGTAAAGTTTAGTGTCAGGTGTTCTGTTATTTTAAACCTTAAAGTGTAGAGATGGGATGAGATGTTTGGGGGGCGGGGTCTGCGTGTGCCCATGCGTGTGTGCGTGTGGCTGAGGGAGAGAGCGAGTATAAGAGTAGCGAGGGTACATCCCAACTAGTTGGGCTCTGTTAAATTAGTTGTACTACAGAGTGGTTACGGCCAACTGTAACCTGTTCTGTAATAATAAACTGTAGTTTATGGTAGACCCGTATCATTCCTTTCTAGTGACGCTACAATATGAAGAAAAAAAGCATGCGCGGTTTCTCTTTTTTCGTCCCATCGAGACCGTTATAGCCGAGACCAAGGCAAGACCGAGACCAAATAGATTCAAGACCAAGACAAGACCAAGACCAGAAAAAAATTGGTCTTGAGACCGTTCGAGACAAAGACCGGTCTCGATAACTACAGCACTAGTGAGTCCCAACATTAAAACTTCTGACAGGTGATGTAAACAGCATTGATTACCTAATTACAGTGACAGCTGTCCAGGGTTGGAATTGATTAGGCAGTAGGCAAACAGATTGTTTTTTTAACTTGGTGTGTTGGAAGCAGGAAAAATGTGTGTAACAGGTTTCCCACCCTAAGTCAGAATTAAAATTCCCTGACTTCTTTGTTATTTTCCCTGACCAAAAAACAGAATTTCCATTTCCATATGAAGAAATGTTCAACATAACATTTGGGTGCTGAGCAGAAAAGGCCATTTAAAGGGGTTATAGAATTCAACACTGCATTTATGTCACTGTTGTTGAAACAGGTAGCTCGGCATGCTGAATGGACCAAAACCTCAAAACCTCCATCTCTGACAGCCTCTACATGCAGGTTTTATCTAGAAATGGCCACAGTAAAATGGGCCATTCTGAACAAAACAGCTCTGTACGCTATAAAGCTGCTTGATGTGGATGATTGGAAAAGCACAGTGATGGGAAGTTGAGATGAGGTGGATCTTTTCAGCGACTTTATCTTCGCAGCTTGTTTTTTCCGAGTATTCGAGGGAAGTCTGACCAATTTACACACTTTGAATTTTGCTCTTCTCTCATCATAACTTTGGGTGAGCCAGTACTTAAATTCTTATTTTCAACCAAATATCTTGACATTTACACTTGCCTAGCATGTTTCATAAGCTAGCGAGTGTAAGCACATATGTTGATACAGATTTCACAAAGATTATGTGTTCTGGAATATTGCATTTTTAGAGCCAGAGAGGTTTTGAGCAAAACAAAAACAAAGAGGCGTCAATACACATCAGGTTTTGACAACTGCACTATATGCTACTTAAAAAATTATCTGATAATTCCCTGACTTGGCACCCAAATGATTCAATTCCCTGACTTCCCTTGTCTGGAAATGCCTTCACTGAAATTCCCTGATATTCCAGAAATTCCCTGAACTGTGGGAACCCTGGTGTATGAATCTCAGCAACAGAGGCAGGGACCAATTTGTGGTTGCTAGGAGACTGATAGCATCTCTGCAATGGCAGGTCTTGTGGGGTGTTCACATTATGCATTACTTGGGGAATTGGCCCTAGGATCCACTATAGAAAGAAGTGAAGCCAATGGTTGCAGTGTGATGGCAAAAACCTTCTAAAATGGACTGAGGGACAAAGATTTTAAAGATTTAGGCTCTAAATTCCCCAGATTTCAAACTTATCGGGCAACTGTAGGACGGGCTGAATAAACTAGTCTGATCCAAGTAGGTCACAACTTCAAGGACTTACAGGAACTGCAATAACATCTTGGTGCAGATATCGCAGAATCGTTCTTGTGGAATATAAGCCTAAAAACGTCACAGCTGTTTAGGTGGGGACCTACACAGTATTTGTAAGTGGTTTTAATATAAAGACTGACTGGTTCATATTCTAACTAATGAGGATAGCTTCATTTTGGTTGTGTTTTAATGTACTTGTTCAAAATGTTAGCAATTTTATTGGCAAAAAAATGTATAAGGATTCTCTGTATAGACACCTCTCCAGCGTAGAACATATTTTTGTAGAACAAAAAGGATGTTTTGCAGTTCAAGGGTGAAACTGACTCACCATCTTCTACAGAGGCCTCACTGCTGTAGCCGTCGTACTCAGCAGCCAGGGGGCAGTACTTCTGCCTTGAGTCCCATCCGTAGCCCTTGTGGTGGCGGATGCTGGCCCTTGTGCAGCCACCACGTAGACCCTGTGAGCGAGACACGGCCTCCTGATACTGACCCATCACCTCATCATCACTGTCTGACGACGATGCCTGAAAGTCTGCCTCCCCATAACCTTTATCTGAGTGTTATAGAGAGAGACAGAGAGAGAGAGAAAAATAAATTGCATGTAAGATACCTCGGTAGCCACTAGAGGGCAGCACAGAATTAATTCAGCTGGACGACCAACACACACAAAAAAAAAACAGCTACTAAAATATGTCTTCCAAATTATTTTATGCACCATTAGTCATATTTGCCTTTGATTAAAATATTGCTTTAAAAAACTGAGCTGTGCAAAAAAAAAAAAACAGACACTGAAAGGAAAATACAGAGAATACATGTTTGCATCCAAGAGGACCTTCTGATATAGTTGGTGGGTAGTTCTATGACTTCCACAGCCTGAGAACAGTCCCAACAGCCAACAGCCAAGTCATAGAAGAGCAGAAATGATTCAGTAGAGTTAGGAATTAAAGTGAACAGCAACAGTTCAAGGTCTTATCGACAAAAAAGATAGGAGAGTGCTGTGACTTCCAAACCCAGGAAAAAGAGCGGGCTCCAGAAGCCTCCAGGTAAGCAGTAGTAGCAGCCCACGATTATGAAAGTATGTAGTATTAAAGATGAAAGAACACAGTCCAAAGAAGAGGAGACAATTTCAGCTTCTCACCTTTCTTTTTACTCTCTCGTTTAGACCTTTCCCTTTTGCTGGAAGGTTGGAAGGCAATAGAAGACTTTATCTTCTGAAGAATGCCTTTTGGGCTGGGTTGAGAATCCTGAGGTTTACGTTTAACAGATCCAGCTTGACCTCTTGATTTGAGCTCCGACTTCTGCTGGCCTGGGATAGAGTCCATGCTGGTTTGACTGTGCTGTTGGTTCCCTCTCAGGGTGTCTGGTGTTTGGGAGAGGTCACTTTCGGTGGAGAAAGTTTCTGTGGAAAGACTAGAACCTGTGCAATAGTCTGTAGTGTAGGCCTCGGAATCCCTTACTAGTCCAGGTGAAGTCTGGGGCTCAGTTTCAGTTTTCTCTGGGTAGGTCTCAGGGTCCTGAGCTAGGCCCGAAAAAGCCTGGGGCTGGATTTCATCTTTTCCCTGGCAGACCTCTGCCTCCTGGGCTATGAAAAGTAAAGCCTGGGACTGGATGTCAGCCTTGCCCGTGTTAAGACCTGGGTCATGGGCTAGGCCAGAAGTAGCATGGGGCTTGTTTTCAGCTTGGCTCGGGTAGATATCTGGTTCTTGAGATATGCTGAATGAAAGCTGGAACTGGACTTCAGCCTTATCCAGGTCAACCTCACAGTCCTGTGCAAGGCCAGAAGCCTGGGGCTGGTTTTCAGCCTTGCCCATGTAGATATCTGGTTCTTGATCTATACTGAATGAAACCTTAGGCTGGATTTCAGGCTCGACCAGGTTAACCTCAATGTCCTGTGCAAGATCAGAAGAAGCCTTGGGCTGGATTTCAGGTTTTGGTTCCTGGACTTGACCAAACAATGCCTGGGGCTGGATTTCTGCCAGGTAGGCCTCTCTCTCCTTGGCTGCTGCCTCTTTCTCTGCGGCCTCTTTTCTACGGAGCCTCTCCAATTCCTCGGCCTGAACTTTGTGGATAATCGTATTAACCTGCTCAGCAATCTCGCCGCTCACTGTAAAAGTAACGTCACCCAAAGCGCACGCAATGTCATCCATCGCCTCTGATACGGAGCTCAAAAGGGAGGACATGGAAGGGAGATTGCTTTGGAGGTTTTTGAAAAATGCCATGGTTCTGCGTGTCACAAACTACCTGGTAGAATAAGAATACAGTAGAGATTCTACTTGTAAGAGTCTTAGAACATTTGCATCTGGTAGTAATATACTGCCAAATACACATGTGTGTACCTGCTCAATCAAGTGCTTTTCATTCTGAATGATTTTCCTTCAGGGTTAGCAGTGAGGGATTCTGCCAGAAGGATGTGAGGACATTAGTAGCAGTTTTGAGAAGAGGCTCAGATCATGGAGAATCTTAAAGATCAAGGTCAGATCATGGAGAATCTTAAAGATCATGGTCAGATCATGAAGAATCATATAAGTACAGCTTTGCGTCTCATTGTCAGCTTCGTCTCACTGTCACTGATATATAATAGATGGCATTTCAGGCCCTGCGTGTCTTGTAAAGGTCCACTCCATCCACAGGAAATGGCTTGTCCTCAAAGGGAGTCCTGCTATTTTGGCAGTGTGCAGGACTGGACGCCTTCCAAAGCCAGGGGGCAAGAGGACGGCGGTATCCTTTTTGGCAGTATGAAAGCTGGAGGAGTGACCTGCAGAGTGTTTGGGAGTTCCCTTTCCAGAGAGGCACAGACTTGGACACAGCCGAAGACTTCATTTAATTAGGGTTCTGGTTGGGGCCGAAGCATTACTGAGAATTATGTATGAAACGAGAAGATCCATTTCAGCAACATCATATACAAATTAATACTAAATGAAAGGTCAAATTATAAATAACACATTAGTGACCAAAAAACAAAAGTTCTAAAAAGCAGCTTTTTCCTTACTTCAATAGTATTTTGACTCTATGACCAAAATAATAAATCCTAATGAAAAAACAGTCGGGTGGCAGATAAAAAAAGATTCCAATATACTAGTCCTGCCCAATGTCAGACGTTTATTTAATTTCAAATAATTCATAATTAAAAACATGCAGTTTTTAAAGATGTGTCTGGAATGAGTAACAGTAGATAATTCTACAATTAGTAAAGTAAAAAAAATGTATTTAATATCTTAACTCCTCACTCTCAGAACAGTCCTGTCATACCTCCACACTTCCGCTTGTGCTAAAAGGACTACCGAGAGAGACGTTTGAGTCTCATCACTAATCATAATGTCACGCAGACTGACTGCATAAAGCCAGAGTCTGATACTACATTAAATTTATATTCAGTTACCATTGTAGGA
Organism: Rhabdalestes septentrionalis; assembly: GCA_037832545.1. NCBI lineage: Eukaryota > Metazoa > Chordata > Actinopteri > Characiformes > Alestidae > Rhabdalestes > Rhabdalestes septentrionalis. The sequence goes on along the minus strand of JBBMFX010029639.1, from coordinate 5,455 downwards.
TATTTTGCAGTTTGTTTTCAGGTCAGAAAATGCAAATCTGTGAGTGAGTGTGTGTGTATGTGTGTGCTTCCATAAAACAAGGTGAATTCAGAACATCCCCTTATCAACATATAAACAAAAATTGCAGTCAGCACTTTACATATTGGTTTCAGAAACTACCAGCATTAAAATGTGACATATAACACCATCTATTAAAGGAAAAAGGAACGGCGTGATTGTTTACAGCTAACAGTCACCCTTCTGTAGTGCTGCCAACTGTACATGGCAGTCATTTTTCTGTGTCACCCTGTATAATAAGTTGCACCAGATAATACATATATATAAGAATGATAAGTACTATTTGTTTGTAGGTTTAGATGTCCCAAAGGTTTGAACGATTTTATTATATATATATAAGAAATGTCTCCATAAATGTTGCAACTGCGGTAGTGTGTGTAGAGAAGTTTTTTTCTATGGGCTGTAGTACAGCAGCTTCCCTGATTCAGTTTCTTATGGATGATATAGAGAGTCACATTATGCACACATTCTGCTCTTAACATCACTGTTTTAATTGTTGCAGTTGTTAAAAAAAAACAAAAAACAGTGTTGTGTAGCTTAACATTTCCAAGGTAAAATAAATTATTTCAATGTACCGTAAATTCCGGACTACAAGCCACTACTTTTTTCTCAAAAAATGAACCCTGCGGCTAGTAACCAGGTGCGGCCATTAAGTGGGTTTTTTTTTTTTCATGGCACCAAAACATTTTGCCTCGTAACCAGACCCAGCGCCAGACATGGATTTGCAGACTGACCTTTGGGGAGGTGACACATTTTATAGGCTCGTTTCGGGTTGATATGTTTTATGCGCATCTGTGGCGAGTGTTTAGGCTGCTCAAACTCCCAGACCAATCACGGAAGGCTCGTATTCCCAGGGCGGGGCCGAGTGAGTCAGAGGGCGGGCACGAAGCTAAGGAAGATGGTGATGAAATACTTTTTCCTGGTAGGCTGCAGTATATATCCCATGTATCTTTTTTACCAGTCGTTAGGAGATGGAATGTGGTTCGTGCACTATTATAAGCATAAGCATGCGGCTTATAATATGTACAACATTATTTTTCTTTCTAAAATTACAGCATGCGCATTTTAATCAGGTGCGCTCTGTAGTCCGGAATTTACAGTACTATTTAATTTTTTTCTCCAAAACACTGTTTACTGCTGGGCAGTGGTGTTATGTTAGTGTTAAAACACTTAACATTCCAACAAATACAAACAACATTTATACAGTGGATGCTGTTATGATGTATGACCTTTTTCCTCATGGTTTTACCAAATCAGGTCTTTGATTAGCTCCATCATATATCTGATTTGGTATATATATAAAATTTTAACTTAAATATTACTTTGGCCATATCCAAACAATCTGATGGTATGGACATTTAATTAGTTAGTCTTATGCAATGCTAATGACATGTATAGTTATGCAACACTGTGTGGGCAGTGAAGAGCTGCAGGCTTGAGGGACCTGTCTGCAGGGTTTATGTAGGTGTGTGTAAGTGAATGTGGGCCAGGATGAGAAAAGTATATGTGTGTATCCCTGTGTGTGTGTGTGTGTAGGTTTAGATGCATTTCAGATTTCACTCTAGAGTGTTATGTGATGCTCCTCCATTCAAACTCAGACTGCCCTTGGTATTGGAGTTGGCAGTGTCTCTGGCCAGCAGTGTCTGTTCCAAGCAGTCAGTGTCTAGTAGCCCGTGACTGACAGGTTAACTAGCAGAATTTGATAAGTTTGGCACCTCCCTGTTCTTGCTGTTCTGCCAGAGCTCCTAACAGGGATCAATTTCTGTAAACAAACTCAGTCGTTACATTTACTTTTACAGCATTTGGCAGACACTTTTATCCACACAGTTTTTGGGTATCACAGGTGTGAGTGAGTGTAGTACTAGGAGTCTTGCCCAAGCACTATTACTGCAGTAGAGCTAACCAAGTTAGAAATCAAACCCCATTCTTCTATATCAGGGGTCACCAAACATTCTGAAACTGAGGGCTACATCACGGGTACTGAGCCATACGAAGGGCTACCAGTTTCATATATTTGTACAGACTTTACCTAAACTTCATGTATAGTAAACATGTTTTAAATGCTTTTTTTAAAGATACTGTCATTTTCAAATAGATATGAATGCAAATGTGATTAAAGAAGAATAGAAACAGGATAAAATTACATGTTACATTAAATGGTCCTTGGGGGCACCCTGGTGCCCGTGGGCACCATGTTGGTGACCACTGTTCTACATGGATGGCAGTGATGTCATCCACTATTGTGACCAACCACCAATCATTAGTACAGATTCTGACATGCAGATGCCTCTGATCACTCAGATGCAAGTAAATAAAGGGTAAAGAGGGCATTTGGCTGATGCTTTGGTCCAGAGATACTTACAGACATTAGTGACTGGGATATTTCCCCTGGAGCCACTGAGGATTAAGTGTCTTGCTACATCTGCAACTGTGCGGTTATTGTGTTCAAGGCAATTGTTTAGACTACAACCACCCACATATTACAATAAGAATAAGAAGTGGTGTTCATTTGAGTTTTTGCACACTGATCTGCAGCTACATTTTCAAGAGAACTGCAGTGGTTGTTGGTGAGGTGTGCAGTTATCCAATAAACGTTCATAGCCGGTAGATAATAAATGGTAAAGGGTAAATAAATACATGTTAAGGTTTATGATGTGCTGCAGTGCTAAATATCCAAATTGCTAATTCAAACAGGATTTTCTGCTTCAGTGTTGAACACAGCCACCAAAGCTGAGCTCGATCCCCTCACCTGGCAGTTCCTTGCCCTTCCTGTAGGGGTCATGTGGTCGTGGAGCAGCGTTCTCAATGGACAGCTTGTTATTGAGGTACAGAAAAATGAGGATCATTAGCAAGGCAAAAACTCCGACGGCAGAGAGGAACCCCAGAGCTTCAGGAGAAACTGCGGAGACAGACACAGATGGATAATCCAATCAGACCACAAAGTCTAAGCTGTTGATGATTTAATAACATTTGCAACACCAGCACTTAAAACACTTAAAACACTTATTTTCTAGTTAAAGTGCAGTTTTAACCCTAAATTATCCAAGTATTCAACATTATCCTCACAATATAGACAAACTGAGTAGGAAGATGAGAGGAATGAAACTAGAGTAGGAAGGCCGGGAGGGCACGACATGCTGGACTGGGTTTTTGACTGGCAATAGATAAACAATAACCAATGCAAGCACAGCAGATCATTAATAGGAAGCTCACTCTCCATGATGCACATTGTTACATTTAGGCAACACAGTTTTATGCTGTATCGTTACACCCCCATTTGTGAAGCATTAAAAAACTGCAGTCTCATGGTAATACTGGTCTGATGGCAATTACAAAACTCCTTATAAAAAAGTGACTCATTTCAAATGGTCCATGGGATGAACTGGGATACCACCCACTACTACGATTAAGGGATTCATTGTAGCCGGAAAAGAGAAAGTTTAGTTTGGAGATACAGAAACTGTGGGTGCGTTTGTGTGTGTGTGTGTGTGTGTGTATAAAACTGTGACACAGGAAAAGAGCTGCTGGTATAAAATTGATCTAGAGCCGAGTGCTTCAGCTGTGAGTGGAGTTACATAACTGTATGAAACAGCCAGAATCAACGGAAAGGAAGCACTCTATGGCTTCCCCACAGCTTCTCCCAGTGGATTTAGAACATGAACCATGCTGTAAACACAATTCATCTACACACACACCAAACCGTTCTGTTTTAAACAAACAACTCACAGCCCAACTGCCACTGTAAACGCCCTTTATTACATTCTGCACGTTCCCTGTCCTTGTTATAGCCATTTCTCAATTTTTATTTCATTTTTTGTATAAATACTATATTTTGTTTGTTGTTCTGAAATATGGGTTGTATGAGATGTTTTTTTGATGTTTAGAATTTTTGTTCTGTATGGAACCACCTGCTGTCATGGGATAGGAGGTAAAATGTTCCACATGTGATGTAGGCCAGGTAGTGGTGAATGGTGAGAATTTGGAAAAACAGAGTTTTGACCACTCCCCTCCATGCAAACACTGCTGGAAATAGTTTTTCCTTAAAGTGCATTTTTGCCTTTATTTTTTCAATGTTTTCAGTTCATTACTTCTGTATCGGGACAATAAATCGTTTCTTTGATTTACGTGAGGAGCATGCGTTAATCCAGCCAGGCACTACACCAAGCGTTTGGGAACATACGGACATCACAGTCCTGTTGCTGCTATTATTTGCACAGTTATTCATAGCTGTCTACCTCCATTATATCTGTCGTAATACTGTATTCTTTCAAACGTTGTCTGCAGTAAATGTCGTTCTTTCACGTTTTGTTGCTCATGATTTACTTGCATACTTTGTCTCCTGCTTTCTTTGCTCTCTGTGTTTTCTCATGTCTGCAGTTCTGTTGCCTTGTGTTTTTTCTGTTTTTATTCTTGTGTTGCACCATGATCTTGGAGGAACATTATGTTTCACTCTGGACTGTGTATATGGATGAAATGACAATTAAACCTGCTGAAAACTGCCCACAGGGTATTTTCAAAAACAGAGGTATTATCTGGGGGACTCCTCCCTTTGCTGTATTCACAGTCTACACCTCTGGGAGGGCTAGCTGTCAGAACATGGCTGTGAGGATTTGCTTGCAAAAGAGCGTTAATGAGTTCTACAACTGACCCCACAGGAACTCCATCACTCCACAGAGCAGTTTTGTGGCTAAACAAAGCTGGTGTTTTACACATTTCATCTCCAAACATAAAACTCAACACCCCCGGCTTGGATGAGAGGATGCAACTGGCAGAGTAACGGTCCTCCTGATGTTCAGTGCAGTAAATCCTAAGGCAAGCTGCTTTGCTGACCTAGCAGTGTGATGAGGCCGCAGTGTGAGGCAGGCTGGACTGTACTGTAATGTCTAGCTCTAATCTTCTAGTGTCTAGACCAGGGGTATTCAATTAAAAGTCACCGAGGTCCAGTGAAGTCCATCTTGTGTCTTATAGCCTTCAACTATGTCCACATTTTCATATAGTTTACTCAAAATGTATTGTTCCTTTCCAATGCAGAAAATGAACTGAGTGCACAATTGACACTTACCATAAATAAAATGAGTCCCAGGCAAATAAATTTAAGTTACAAAACACATTCCATTATTGATCAAAACGTGTTGTAAACAGTTAGTTTTTTTTCCTCGGGTCGGGTCGAGTCTTGGATCAGTATCTACGAGTAGTTTTACGGGTTGGGCGGGGGGTTGGATCTCCTGACGGGTCCGTTTCAGCGGAGTTTTTAAAAAAAGCAGACCCGTGGAACACGACTTCAGATGATAAAGTAAGAGCCATTTGGGAGCCTCTCTTGGGAGGCTCTCTGAAATAAGCCGAACTTTCCATCGCTGTTGTCATATGAACTGGAGTCGCAGCACCAGCTGTCAATAGC
>JBBMFX010029612.1:0-12061 GCA_037832545.1 Rhabdalestes septentrionalis | reverse complement strand
TAACAATGCTCCCTCCCCCCCCCCACCCCACATTAAAAATGCTCCGTTCCCCCCCCACCCCACATAAAAAATGCTATCTGCGCCCCTGCCCTGCTGAGCAATGAAGCCCTTTCATAGTAGAAACAAGTTGGCCTTCACTGTCCTGTTTTTACACTGAACATGACATTTGACCAAGGGTGCCAAGAGTTTTACACATGGCTGTGGAATCTCATGTCTGACCTAATCTCCTTTTAGAGCAGGCGAAGGAGCTGGAGGTGCTGAGGGGGAATGTGAGCCGAATGGATGAACAGGCACAAAAGGATACAGGTGCTGTGAGGTTAAATACTTATTCATCAAAGTTACATGAAAACAAGTGCAGAATGATGTACAAATGATTTACAAAAAAGATTGCCAGCTCACTCCCTGGGTACTCCATAGACATCTGTCTCAAGGTGGGATTGTAGGGTTCCCCTTAATCTCCCCTCAGTCAAAGTGTAATCTCTTCCTGTTGTTGATAAATTGGTCCTCCCCCTCCCCCATCATTCAGAATAACTGTGCTCTCTCTCTGGGTGGATAGGGTGGTAATCACCTTCCCCCATGCTCTCTCTCCCTCTGATGAATGAGGCAACTCATAAACAGTCTTGGGTTAATCAATATGTTTAAAACCTTTCAGGATATGTCTAAAATTCTGAATCAACTCTTCTTAATCTCACTTCCAGTCCCCAAGGTGGCCTTTTCTGCAACCCTGTTGGACACTAAGGTGTCCAAAAATGTGGGACCCTTCGGCAAGCTCACACAACTGATCTATAAACACGTCTTCACAAACATTGGAGAAGCTTATAATCCTGCTACAGGTACTAAGATGCCTTAGTTCTTGAAGGCAAATTCTAAAGTATCACATTTTACTGCTATGAGGCTAATATAGCTAACAAGTCATGGAAGCCTATACCCCACTTATTAGCATCACACACTCAAATGTGTGGGGGTGTTCAGTAATTTCTAATAGACTCACTTATGGGATTTCAGACACTGAGTCATTGTCTTAATGGAGTCTATTAAAAACTAAACTGTTGAAGGTGACTTTATGATGCTAATCAGTGGGATATAAATCTGACAGATAGTTAGCCTTTAATGCTAAAACTAAAGAAGAAGATGCTAATGGGAAATCTGTTTATGTTAATGCAGGAATTTTCACGGTGCCTCTGAAGGGAGTCTACGTCTTCAACATTTTTTCCAAGGCAGTTGGGAAGCCAGGCGTTCCAGTGACAGTGGGGTTGTTTAGAAAAGACCAGCACATCTTCTCCACCCATGGAGACCAGGCCAGTGGGTTTTACAGCACCTCGAACGGCATGACCCTGCAGCTGGAGAAAGGCGACTCCATATCTGTGCGACTCTATGGCGGCGCCTGGATATATGACAATGGCGAGCACCACCACAGCTCCTTCAGTGGCCACTTGCTGTTTACCTTGTGAATGGACCATATTCCATTGGCTAGAGCAAAAACTTTGCTATTATTGATAGTTTTCTCAATCTTGTCGGTGTGTTTGTTCAAGAGTGGAGCCGTTTTTTGTTGCTGCTGGTTTGGGTGCACTCAGGTCAGACCCAGCTAACTCCTTCATATACTGCAGTATTTCTTAAGATACATTCTGGTCAGAGAGAAAATACGGCATGGAAAAAAAATCAGTTTTAACTGCTTATTCAGGTCAAGTGGTTTACCACACAAACTTAATGACATACCTGAATAATATAATCTTAAAAATACTAGAATGACATTGAAATTTTTCAGAATTCATTTGTAAAAGCTTGTAATGCTCATCAAAACACTACCAGGCTAGCTAGCTAAAGGTCACTGGACACCGTTAGAAATGCGAGGGTAAAGGGATATCCAATATTGTTCCTATTTACTCTTTTTCACTGCAGAAAACATAAATAATGACCTTTTTAATGTGATCAGAATAACTTTTTAACGTGTCAGTATCATTATTGTTACCAAAACCTTCATATCATATGGACCTGGATCATAAACAAGTATCGCCCATCCCTGGCTTGGGATTTTGTTGCTAACAAGGAAACACCCACTCCTGTTCATGCACTTTTGTGTCCTCATAACAAATCGCAGCACAAGCAAAATGGTAATGGAAGTGTTTCTCCACACAGGAACAATGCCAATGCTCTTTTTGCTCTATGTAACAAAACTTTCAGCCCTACTAACATCTAATAACAGGATTGATGAGAACACTGGTGCAACCTATCCCTAAGAAAGTTCCCTAAGTTCCCTAAAACTGAGTTGCTCTCAGATGTTCTTGCCAGAAGGAACTGGGTTGAGAGCCAATAAAGCTTCTGAGCTTCTGTTGTACACTCAATCTTTCAGTTCTATTTATTATTCTTCAGTTAACAGAAGATCTGTTCATTACACTCAAAATGCTACAATTAAAAATAAACAGCCATGTTACAATAACTGGAGTCACTATTAGGGTTAAACAAAACATTGTTTATTCATTTATTTGTACTAATAAACAGTCACGTTTCAATAACTGAGGTCATAATTAGGGTTAAAATGAAACAATGTTTATTATTCTATTATTACTAATAAACGGTCGTGTTACAATAGCCAGGGTCATAATTTGGGTAAAACAAAACAATGTTTACTATTTTATTGGTACTAATAAACAGTTTTGTTACAATAACTGAGGTCATAATTAGATAATAATACATTGATTGTTCTATTAGCAAAAATCTACCCAAAAGTTCTCAAATTTTACAAAATTACTTTACAGTTTTTAGTTTTCAATTGTTTCAAATGTAAACAGTTTTCTTTAAAAGCTTTTTGATGGGGTGGCAGGTGTGGGTTCTGTCTCAGTTGTTGTCTGGGGGAAAAAGAGGGGAGTTTAGGTGTCCCTGGAAACAAAAAGTGGGTGGGACAAAATAAATGATTTTACAGGAAATTATAATGGTTCCAGCGCCCATGATGTAAACCCTATTAAAATGCTAAAATAGGGAAACCAACAACCTTCATGCAGCAGCTTAGTCTCCACCCACTCACACAAAAGTGTGTAGTTATTTAGTGCTTCAGTCTAGACAGCAGAGCCAATCAGAAAAGGGGTGTGTGCACAGGGGGGATGCAAGAGAAAAGGGGTGGTATGGGCTCTTTAATAAAGTAGGTACTGTAGAGAAACTCCAGTATGATGTCCTGCCCGGAGTGTGTCTGGACTTCACCCAGTCCAGGAAAGAAAATAGGCCTGTCCCAGCGTGTCCCCGCACACCAGCTGACTTGGGTCGTCCTCGTTCACCTCCAGTATCTCGACTGGAACCCCACACACAAACATTCCCACCTGGGAAATAAGAGAAATGATCAGAAAAGGAAAAGTCAAAATAACAGTAAAATCATCTAAAGCTGCTTGGGTTTAAACCAGTCATAAATACGACTTCCCAAATGGGGCAATTTGGGTCCCGCCCAACAACATCACACTTGATCAACATGATAATTTTTACACAGGGTAATTGGGGTTATAATAAGCTTAAGAATTATTGCTATGATAACTGGAGACACCATTTGGGTTAGGGTAATTATGATGATACTGATTAGGCTTATTTTAATTTTATTTTAATTTATTCCATTTATTATAATTAGGGTAAAGTTATTAGGGTTACAATAATCATGAGTAATAGTAATAAGGATTACAGTAATTAGGCTTAAGGTAATTAGGGTTCAATTAAGGAGCATTATAGTAATTAGCGCTATAAAATTAAAATACAATAATGATGGATGGCCTTGATTAGGGTTATAATAATTTGGATGATTAGAACTGGGGCCATATTAACAAGTTAGAATAATTAGGGTTATTAAAATGACAGTTATGATAATATAATAATAGGGTAAACATCTAATAATAACATATTTTTCCAGTTTAAATCTCAAAAGTGTCTAAATGAGAAAAAATGTGTCTAAATGTGTCTAAAAGTGTCTAAATAATGTTTATTTAGAATCAGTGGATGAATATTGAATCTGTAAATATAATGTTTTTGGTTGAACTCAAAATAAACACAGAAGACACTCTTCAGCACGACCAGATGTTCCAGAGAGGAGTTAAATGAAAGGACCTGTTTCTTGGTGTTTCTGTCCCACAGTTTAACTGTCCCATCGTAGGAGGCCGAGATGATGAGCCTGTCTGTGAGGCGAAGAACACTGACGCGCTCACTGTGAGCCTAGAGGGTTGAGAAAGCACCCGCCACATTCACAAACACAGTTCTGTTCAGTTGAGATTTCATACCCTTTCCTACAGGCTAGGAGCCAAGGCTCAGCAGGAGAACCTCCCAGAAATCACTTGGAACCCTGAGAGAAACCCATATTCATCCGTATCTTCATGAAGAATCCTGAGAGGAACCAAGACACAAACTGAGAACGTCCCTAACAGTGTTAAGAACCTTCAGAGGAACCAAGACTCAAAGGAGAAGCTCCTTAACAGACTGAAGAACACTTAGAAGAAACAAAACTCAAAAGGAGAACATCTAAGAACCTTGAAATGCCCAAAGACCCAAAAGAAGAACCTCCCTAACAGCATGAATAAGCCTGAAGAGAACCATGACTCAAAAAGATGACCTCTCTAACTGTATGTATGAGCATTCTTTATTGCGTAGAACTGTGGTATAAAACCAAGAGGAGACTGGAGATCATTCAAAATATACTGCCACCCAATCACAGCACACACAGCGACACACAAAGATAGTTAAGACGGATGTGTGTGCTGCAAGCCAGGTGAGACTTGCAGCTGGCTTTGGGCTCTGAACTGCTGGATGTCCAAGTTGCGCTCAGAAACATTGGGGTATGCACCAACAATTGGTCCACAGTCAAGGGTAAGTCTGTTCTCTCAGCCTGGGACAATATCCACCAATTGCGGGAGGGTGCTGCTCACACCTCTTGTCTAGGCTAGCCTGATAGCTAGCCTGTAGCTCGGGTAGTCGCTGCTGACAAACCACTCCTCATGTTCACTCAGGTGTGTGCCTGTGTCTCAGGGCGTTCTCATGCCAATCATACCTCTTGGTTCTGCCCTTTCTGCATTAGTAAGATCCGCCAGTCTTAACTTGCACTTCTCACAGATATAAATTGTTCTCTGCCTATGTAAACAGAACTAAATCTCTTCTCTGTTCCCTTTGTCTGAGCCCGGCTGATCACCATGGGATACCAGGTCACCACTTTCTTGGGTCTGCAATCGTGGGGCCATGACAAAATTCCCTCAACAAGTTTCGGCAGATCACAACTCTACACGTGCCCTAAACCGAATAGGGGCAACTCCTGCTTAAAGCTCCAGCAGAGATCCTGATCCTGTTGTTTATTGGCAACAGAATCTCAAAAAAATTACCTCTATGTACACTCTGTTAGTCGTTGATGGCCTATCTGTCAATAATCTTGTTCAATTATCCACATAAATACTCTCTTTTCTTTCTCTCCAGATCAACCTGAGGAGGACGGGTTCCCACTTTGAGTCTTGGTTCCTCCCGAGGATTCTTCCTCCAGCTGAGGGAGTTTTCCTGGCTTCTGTCACCTTTGTCTTATTCACAAGGGGCTCCAACTTGGACTTTGCTTTGTGATAACTTGGTTGTAAAAAGCACTTTATTAGTTAAATTTAACTGAATTGAAGATAAGGAGAATACTTGCACGGATTTTGTCGCTCCAGGTGGCCATGCTTGGCGGCTTATTGGTCCACATGTTCCCCTTGGCGTCTCCACACACTATGAACCCTGGGAGCAGAATGGAGGCACAGTTATATTTCGAAACATTTCTTTCATTTTTAGCGTGCAGTATTTCACAAATGCAGTAGGTCTCGCTGGTCTTCGTGGGAGAAATGTACCTTTGTGCATCATAGCAGCAGTAATGCAGACCTTCCTTTGTTTCCCAGACTGGGTTTCCTTCTTAGACTGTTCCTTAAGTGGTTCTCTACATGATCCCCCTGACTGTGAATCCTCACACAGCTCTACAGCCTGCTCCTCAAGTGGCTCCTCACACAACACTTCAGCTTGTTCCTTACTTGGCTCCTCACACAGCTCGACAGTCTGGTTCTCACGTGGCTCCTCACAAAGCTCTTCAACCTGTTCCTCACACGGTTCCTCGCACTTCTCCTCAAGTGGCTCCTTATGTGATCCCTCAGACTGATCCTCATCCTCTTCATCACTGCAGTCTTTCTCCTCACCAAGCTTAAAGTCTAAGTGGGGTAAATACCAGCTAAACTTGGAACTGATTGAAATCTGCAACATAATCAAAAGTCAAATTTTAGTGTTGTGTTTAATAACAGTGTTTGTGAAGTGAGGGAGAGGGAGGACCACCCAACCCACCCAGAGAGAGAGAGAGGACAGATGTACAGAGTGATGGGGAGAGGGAGGACCACCCTACCCCCCCAGAGAGAGAGAGAGGACATTTATACTGAGTGATGGGAAGAGGGAGGACCACCCTACCCCCCCAGACAGAGAGAGGGAACAGTTATACTGAGTGATGGGGAGAGGGAGAAATGTGAGTTTGTGTGTATAAGTGTCAATGTGTGTGTATGTACACTCACAAAAAAGATGATTTGGAGCCCATAGTTATTTTCTCCCAGAATCCACATACTCTTGCCATCATTCTTCACCACTCCCAAAGGCTGTGTTTCATGCGCCCAACTGCAACAAATACACAAACAGTGCTGCACAGTGACTGGCACTACGCTTTCATTCACAGGTTCATATCCCTTAGAGCAGGGGTACCCAGCTCTGGTCCTAAAGGTCCACTGGCCACTTTGGTAGACCCTTATTAAACACACTCACTAAACCAAGTGATGAACAGATGTGTTGAACCAGGTGTGTTCTGAGCAAGAAGCTCACCAAACTGTACTGAACATCTGTCGTCCAGGACTACAGTTAGGGACCCATGCCTCAGAAGATCCAGAAACAGGTGCTAGTCTGCCCTTCTGATTGTTCTGCTGTATGTTTCAGTGTCAAACAAGAAACACAGTTTCTCCAGAACGGAAGCCCGTAAAACATATAAACAAGTATTATGTCCACACTGGGAGAGCTACAAACATCAAATTTTTCTCTGGCTGCTGAGCCATCAACTGATCAGCTGAACACTATGGACATTGTGACACAGGCAGGTACAGTTTATTCAGAATTTGTGGTTCAAAGAAAACAAACATGTTGGCCAGTTTCATTGTGTTTAATTCTGTTGCAAGCAGGGTGTAACCAGTGTAACCAGTTCTGTGGAGAATTCTGGACAGACAATGTTGTCTATAAATTGAGCAGCTGTCCAACATTGGACCACATGATCTATATAAGTAAAGTCTATCCTGTAGAGTCTAGTTGTTTAAGTGTGTTAAACACTGATATTATAAATCATTATTTGCATTGACTGATTTTCTGCTACGATGCTAATGTATGGAATTCCCACATATTCTCACAAATGATATTGTGCATTTTCCTAATAACAACCTGTAACACCATGAATTCCAGGTTCCCTGGTCCATTCCTATATTTTTGTCCCTGTATGTGGCACATCATGAATGATGGGAAAACCCATCCTGGCAGGGATCAGCATCACTTCCACTGTACCCGGGAACTGATGTTTGGTGGGAACAAAAGATTTCATGGTTGATCTTCTCTGGAATTTCTCTGGGACTCTTCTGACAGGTTACAGTCGAATCATGTCACAGCTTGTTAAACAAAGTTGCCCGGACTTGTCAACATGGCCCCAATTTGTTAACATGGGGAAACCTGTATAAACCTGTAGAAAAGACACCTGTCCACAGAATTAATCAATCAAGCAGACTCCAAACCCTCTGAAATGGGAAATACCAAAGAGCTGTCCAAGGTTGTCAGAGACAAAATTGTAGACCTGTACAAGGCTGGAATGGGCTACAAAACCATTAGCAAGTAGCTGGGAGAGAAGGTGACAACTGTTGGTGTTCGAAAATGGAAGGCACACAAAATGACCATCAATCGACCTCGGTCTGGGGATCCAAGCAAGATCTCACATTCTGAGATTCTGAGAAAGGTGAGAAATCATCTTAGAACTACATGGGAGGAGTTTGTTAATGACCTCAAAGTAGCTGGGACCACAGTCACCAAGAAAACCATTGGAAACACATTACACCGCAATGGATTAGAATCCTGCAGCGCTCACAAGGTCCCCCTGCTCAAGAAGGCACCCGTGCAGGCCCATCTGAAGTCCACCAATGAACACCTGAATGATTCAGAGAGAGACTGGGAGAAAGTGCTGTGGTCAGATGAGACCAAAATCAAGCTCTTTGGCATTAACTCAACTTGTCGTGTTTGGAGGAAGAAAAATGCTGCCTATGACCCCCAAAACACTGTCACCACCGTCAAGTATGGAGGTGGAAACATTTTGCTTTTGGAGTGTTTATCTGCTAAGGGCACAGGACAACTTCACTGCATCAACAGGAAAATGGATGGAGCCATATATCCTACAATCCTGAGCAACAACTCTGCCAGGACACTGAAAATGGGTCGTGGATGGGTGTTCAAGCACGACAATGACCCAAAACATACAGCAAAGGCAACAAAGGAGTGGCTCAAGAAGAAGCACATTAAGGTGGAGTGGCCTAGTCATTCTCCAGACCCTAATCCAATAGAAAACCTATGGAGGGAGCTGAAACTCAAAGTTGCACAGAGACAGTCTCGAAACCTTAGTGATTTAGAGATGATCTGCAAAGAGGAGTGGACCAAAATGCTTCCTAAAATGTGTGCAAACTTGGTCATCAATTACAAGAAACGTTTGACCTCTGTGCTTGACAACAAGTAGTATGTCTTTTTTTGTTAGAGTTCAAATACTTATTTATATAATGAAATGCAAAAAAGTTTTTTTTTCTGTCACAGTAAAAAAAAAAAACTACCATTAAAATGATACTGTTCTGAGACTTTTCCTTTTTTTTGTCATTGGACGAACTTACAAAATCAGCAAGGGGTCAAATAATTATTTCCTTCACTTTATATGTCTGTGTGTGTGTGTGTGTGTGTGTGTGTGTGTGTGTGTGTGTGTGTGTGTGTGTGTGTGTGTGTGTGTGTGTGTGTTATACACCTACCTGTCAATGCATCTTTTTTCTGTTCTTGTCGTGGAGAAAATGTCAACACAGCTGAAGTCAATACACACCCCGAGCAGAAAGCTGCTGTATAGCAGGTGAGCCACAGGGGACTTCAAATTGTATGATGTCACCTTAGATAGACTGCAGAGAGAGATAAACATACTAAAGTCATTCTCTGGAAGTTTTAATGATACCTAGGCTGGGATTGTAACTCCCCCCCCGCCCCCGACCACCGTGATTGTGTGGAAAAGGTTCTCCCAGTCGTGGTGTTCTTTGTAAGAACACAGGACCTCCGTTGTTACCCTGTTTTTCTGCAGCAGTTCAGGAGCACATAGAAGACCCCAATTCTGCAGCAAACGTGCAATAATACTGGTGACTCCATTCACTGAGAAAAGCGGGTCCTCCTGCGGGTGTTCCGGACTGAGGTATAAAAGCGCAGCAGTGTGGAGCTAAATCAGATTCAGTTAAGATTAGATTTCATTCAGCTGGTCTGTAAAGTGTCTCACACATGGTCATTTTCGCCATTAAACCAGAGAGGGTCGTGTCCCCTTCACATTTCATAATTATTCGTTTGGACCCCACCCCTCCACACACACACATTTAATATAAATGATTAGTTAACCAGCGCTTTTGAATATTGAATCTTTCTTCAAGAATCCACTTCACTGAATCGATAGAAGTATACACACACCAATGGAAATCCGAGCAGCCTGACGATTCACTTCATTTGCATGCGGTGATTTGGAGGCAAACCTAGAGCGGATTTCCAGTGGTGTGTGTATTCTTCTATCGATTAAGTGAAAGGGATTATTTCATGAAAGATTCAATATTCAACAGGGGTTTCCAAACACCCCCAACCCCTAAAAGGACGAGATTTGCATGCATGCAGCAACCCCGCCCCCATAAAACCCTGCCCCACGCACAAACCCTGCCCCACGCACAAACCCTGCCCCACGCACAAACCCCATCCCCACACGTCTCCCTCACATTAAAAATGTCTCTGACGCCCCTGATCTCACCGTGTCTTGTTTGTGGGTGTAGGTTCTATTGGGTTCTGCCTGACTCCAGTGTGTTTACTGTTTAAGTTTGTGGTTCTGGCATCACCAAATAGTGGCAGTGGGCAACAGTTTGGGGGTGCAATATGGGGCTGCCGTCACACTCTTCTTTAGAGTCAGACTCAATGCCTGCAGTGTGGAATAATTTTAATAACGTTCTCTGACGGCATTGCATTCAGTTCTGGACGCTAAAGTAGAACATCCCTATTGGTCCACTGCAATGGAGAGACAGTCGTTACCCAACAACCCGTCATCAACTGAGTGAGACAGTGTAAACCATGTGCTGTATTACTATATCAAAATAGGGAGAACCTCGACCATTCAGACTGTACCTTCAAACTGACTGCTGCATAAAATGTTATAACATTCCATTACAAGAACATTTGATTTCAATTTTAAAAGGAAAATAATGTTTAAAAATTAACTTTAGTTACTAAATGTTTGAAAAACAAAACATTCGGAAATGTAAAAAAAACTTTTTTTTTTATAAACATTGCATTAAATACAAGTTTGTGAAATCTGTGCTTTTAGCCAATACAGCAGAGTCATGTGTGTATATATATATAACATTCCATGATTATATGTTCCATGAGTATTTTTTTATCTTCGAGTGCCTGTGCAGTCAGAACATAAGCAATTACCTCCAGGATCAATTAAGTTTTCTGATAGTGAATGATCATGAGGTCAGGGGTTGGTGTTCTGAGTAATCATTTTTATGGTTTTGGGGAACAAAAGCAACTTATTAATACAGCAGCTACAAATATAAACAGTGGAATGTCACACCTGGCAGTGCAGCGCTCAGAGTCGAACTCCAGCTTCCACACCGTCACCGAGCCGTCATCACAGCCCACGGCCAGCTGCTCATCCGGCAGACCGGTCACTGCTCGAATACGAGCATCATTAACCTAGAAAACACACACACACACACACACACAAACACACACACACACACACACACACACACAAACGCACTAATGTGATGTCACTCAAATTGGTCCAATTACTACATTGGTCATGGAATTTAGCAGTGACCAAAATGCGTTAATTCCAAGCAGTATTGCAATTTTGTTCCACGACATAATAGAATAAAGGGGGCATTTGACCTACACCCTTATCCAGAGCAAGTTACAATCTTTAGTTAGAGGAACATGGAGAGTTTGATGTCTTGCTTAAGGACACAATTGTAGAAAGTGGGAGTCTGAACCTGTAAATTTGTGGTCATTGGTTTCACAGGCAAGTGTTTTACACACGAGGCCACTTCCTCCCTATAGTATATCATATATGTTAATGATTCTCCCACTGTCTGTTCAGCATCTCGAATACTCTGACCTCCTTTCAAATTTCCAGAAGAAATGAAGAAGGTTTTGTGCCCCTTGTGTACTTATGGTAGTTGTAGGTACTAGGGATCAGCGAGTACAGCATTATCTGTTTCTGTATCTGTATCTGTACTCTGACTGGGCGGGGCCTATCCCAGATGTGGGCGGGGTTTAACCAGGAAGTGCGTCTGGTTGTCTTGAAATGGGCGGGGCTTTAACTGGTATGTTATTTTAAGAATGCAATTGATATGTATTGATCAAAATTTTTTCTATTTAATGCTGATTAGAAAATTACATGACAGCATCAGCATTGAGCTTCAGATCAGTGGTTTCGATTACGATAACAAACTATATAGAGAACAAGTTTTGCAACTATGAATACAACACATGCAGTTGCGATTATGAAGTAAAATGTAATGAACAAGAGTTTTCATCTCAAAATAACTTTCTTTTTTTAATGATTTTTTTTGGTTCTTTTTTTTTTTTTTTTCCACACCAGGTATGTGTGAGTGTGTGTGTGTGTGTGTGTGTGTGTAGCTTTATTTGTCATATTATTTATACCACAACTACCTTTATTTTTTTATATTAAAAAAACTGTTTACAGCCAACAGAAGGTTAAAAAAAAACTCAGATGACCGGCAGAGAG
>JBBMFX010029553.1:0-12063 GCA_037832545.1 Rhabdalestes septentrionalis | reverse complement strand
ACAGCGGCGGGACCTGAACTGGGTCTCCCGACGAACTCCTCTGGAATTTCCCGGCTCACAACGGAGAAACACTGATTCCCTGCGAATCCTCTCTCACAGCACAGCACTCGACGTGGCGGACCCCGGCCTCGGCATCGAAGTGGCCCTTTCGGCAGCGCTCGGCGAGTGCCAGCCCTGGAAAAAATGTAAAACCTCCCGGCCGTGGGTCTAAAACAGCAGCAAATGGCACGAAAACAGTCCCACACCGAGTTCCCCTCACCGGCAACAGGGGCAGAACCCCCGGTCCAGCAGCTTCAAGTACTCAAATGCTAGCTAAAAGCAGGCTGGAAAAACAGAACACACAATCTGCACCTCTGCTCTCTTCTCTCTCCCGGCTCAGTCTGCCCGCCAGCGGGAAAAGAACGCCCCATCTCCAGTCAATGTTCGCGGGCTTTTCTGTCCTCCATGGCCGTGATTGCCCAGTCTCAGTCCCGGGTATTGTGGGGAGTGTAGTCCTTGCCCAATACATATAACACAGACAACAATACACAATATTCTGTACAACACATACATACACCCATTTTTACAGGTCCCTACATATGTACATATCCCTGCTAGCAGCAATACCTTCAGGTTCAGACAGATTTAGTGGCTCTCTGTCAGAAAAAAACAGTTTGGGCAAAAAATTTGCCTCATAATTTTCAGATGGATGGTGAGGCAAATTTTCATAGGAAACTGTAACCGTCTGGTCAGTGGCTGTTTAGAGCCACTGCCTTTTGGTTATTTTTCTGTCGGTTTTCAAGGATTTAGTTTTGACACTTATGTTCTGTTGTGGTTCTGTGGTCATGTGTCTGTGTATTATGTGTCCCTGTGTCTGTTCGTATTCAGTTCAGCTGTCCCTTGTTTTACTCTTCATTTAGCTTTGGTATTTAAGTCGGGTTTTGTTCAGTTATTCCTGATGTGACCATCGCCTCACTCCCTTGTGTGTCTTGTACCTGTGTTTAGTATCTAATTTGTAACTCCGTCGTCCCTCGAGCCTGGTTTCCTTTCTGTTTTGTTTTGGTTTAAATACAATCCCCGGTTTCGCATCTCCGTTCCAAGAGGTAAATCACAGCCGAGGTCTAGCGACGTCAACTGTGACAGAAACAAGCAACCGGATGAAGCTCTGTATTTTGATTCAGTATTTGAAACCTACATGTTAGAAATCAAATACCCAATTTCAAGTACATTTTAATTTCTTTCTGCTAGTTTAGGAAGATATAGGTGCAATTAAATGTGCTGAGTTGCTAGAGGGCAGCCCCCTTTTGAAACAATTCTATATTTCCCAGCTGGCATGGAAAGAGGCAGTTCAGGCTGGTTGCAGGTTGTAGATGAGAAATAAAGCATACCAGCAGCAGACCTGATTGAACAAGACTCTCCAGACGGAACACATTAAAATGGAAAACCAACTCCATCTGAATTTGATTGGCATAGTAAATCTACTTTGTTGTTACATAGTAGCATGGCTACTGGTATCCTAAGAACTGATTTTTTAGGCATGGGCAGTAACCTGCACCTCCACAACCCTCTAATCCAGTGAATTATGTTTCATATGGAAAAAAAATCCAGCTGTATTTTTCATCCAGATTAAAGTTAATTGATTTGGATTCTAATTTATTTTTTTATGTATCAGGAAC
Source organism: Rhabdalestes septentrionalis (assembly GCA_037832545.1). NCBI lineage: Eukaryota > Metazoa > Chordata > Actinopteri > Characiformes > Alestidae > Rhabdalestes > Rhabdalestes septentrionalis. The sequence continues at coordinate 10,408 of JBBMFX010029553.1, read as the reverse complement.
TGAAGTAAAAAAAAAAAGGAAAAATGAGAAACTGTTTGGGAAAATCTCTTGGCCGTTTTTGCAGATTAGGCTTTTAGTGTTCTCAGCTGAATGCCTTTTCATAGTGAGCTGGTGTCAGGTCTGTCGGAGTGCAGAGGGAAGGATGCACAGAGAGCACGAACGTGTTGCATGCAGTTCTTTAATTAAAACTCAAAGTCACTCAGTTATAAAGCACACCGTGCTTTCTTAAAGAGTCAACCACACTCCGCCAACCCCACTACGACCACGACTCACTCCTGGCGGTATCGTCAAGCCTGGGATTCTCAGTTTGTAAGTACAGAAACACACAGAGAGGAATGGGTACAAAGGCATCTCAGCACTCACAAATTCTTTGGAAGCCAGGACTTCGGTAGCCCACCACGGAAGCACAGCGGTGCTTCAAGCAGCTGGTGATGCAGTTTCTTGTCTCTGCCTTTTCTCTACAGACGGAGTGCCTTGGAAGACGGTGACCACACAAAGCACTCCTCTGGTCAGCTGGTCTAAATACACACACTCATGCACTTTCCACCTCCCACACCCGCTCTGCCTAACGGAACCAGAGATCCACTCCCGGGACATCCGAGGAGGCTCCGTCCCTAGGGCAGAGCGGGGGCTTGTGCCCCAGCACACATTCAAAGGTCATTAGATTAGTCAAGGGGCAGTGCATGGAGTTCTGGGCATACTCGGCCCAGCCAAGGTACTCCGCCTGTCCATGCTGCTGCCCATGGCAATACGCCCGGAAGAATCTGCTTACCTCCTGCACTGTTCAGCCTGACAAATAGACTCAGGATGGTAGCCCGAGGTCAGACTGAAAGTAGCCCCCAGTTTCTAAAAGAAGGCTTTCCATACACTAGCGATGAACTGGGGGCCTCAGTCCAACAGGATGTCCTCCGGAAAGCCATAAGACAGAAACACTGACTGGAAGAGCGCCTCAGCAACTTCAAAAGCAGAGGGATGCAAAAGAAACGGGAGGAACCTGACTCCCTTCGAAAAAACCTTTCCACGACCACCAGTATAACTGTGTATCCTTTCAACACTGGGAAATCTATGACAAAATCCACAGCGATGTGGGACCCTGGTCTCTGCGGTATTGGTAGGGGCATTAATTTCCTGGCTGGGAGATTCACATTTTTGTAACCTGGTCAGTAAGTGATCTCATAACGAAAGTAGCTAAGGAACAGGGCCCACTGCACCTGTCGAGAACACAGTGTTATAGTTTGCTGGATATATTCTAAGTTCTGGTGGTCCACGTACACCTTGAAGGGAAACTGGGCTCCCTTCAGCCAATGATGGCACTCCTCTAACGCTGCCTTGACTGCTAACAGTTCGCGATTGGCGATATCATATTTTCGCTCCGCATCGGTCAGCTTACGCGAGAAGAAGGCGTACGAATGTGGATGGATAGCCATAGTGCTGTGAAAACACCATCCCGACTCCCACTTAGGAGGCACATACCTCCACTATGAATGGTTTCGAAGGGTCTGGAAGCTTTTGTACAGGAGCTGACATGAAGGCGTTTTTTCTGCACCATGCCACACAATATCCTATATGTTTGGATGAATTACAAATGGAAGTGGAATATTAATGCTATAAATAAGTCTATGACAAACTAGAAGACTGTATTTGGTGTGCTTCGGGACTTCAACTTTCATTGAGTAACACTAAGTATTGAAGGAAGTAATAGGGTGAATTATTAAGCCATGGCTCACAATAATTTGACCGTCATGCAATAATGTTCAAGTTAAGATGACTAATGACTAGTGTCTAACTAAAGTATATCATAAATTAATGAACATGATAATTCCAGGTAATATATTCTTATTATTTCCAATTACCAGCCCATAATAATCCTCATTGATGAAGACTTCAGCAAAAAAGCAATGAATTATTGATCAACATGAACTTACAAATGCAACGGTGAGAGTTTTTGAGATTTTTAGTACATCCATTGTTATGAATACTGAATAAAACTTTGCAGCTCAGTGATATTTCTGCATGAATATGTAATATTCATGTCAATACATATATTGCTATTGATATTGTTTACTAATTGCAACCCTAAACCTTAGCCAAAACTGGAGCTTCATGTTTGGTCGCTCTAGAAAATCCCATTTTTATTTCAGTGTTATACTATGGAGATGAAATGCCAGTGAGCAATGGGTGCACCTTAAAGAAGGTGAATACACTTTTTGGAAAGGGTGAGCACTGAACACTGCATATTATTACTAGATTATTACTTGAAGGAAATGCATTTAGTGATGGAAGGAGATAATAGATGATGATATTACACATTACACATTCTAGTTCAACTAAATAGCATTTTTTTATTTTAATGCAACTTACTGTGCTTTTTTCTCTCCTTTGTCTATAAAGACATGCAAAAAATAAAATGACACTCAGCTACAGTCTTTTCTTTCTATGACTGCACATCTTCCAATAACTACATTTAAGATCTGCATTTTAATTACGCAGGCAAACATGCTGTACATAATACTGTATTTAGCACATATTACCCATTGAAGCTGACATATTATGCACTAACTCACTTTATTACAATAGGTCTATGATACAAAACATGTTCATGCACAAACTAACACTCACATATATAGATCTCACCAGCTTTATTCAAGACTGTTTCAGTCCCTTTCAAAATGAGCCGGGAATGGGCTCTGTCCCTTTTATGCAAATAAGCTGATGCTGGCCACACCGCACCCATCCCATGTTAACTCACGTGAAATATAGTCCTATTTGTTTGATCCAAAGTCAGATCCAGAGCAAACTGAACACAACTCTTCAAGTGTGACTTATGTTTGTCTGTAGCCACAGCGCTCTGCATCATTTATGTGCTTGTATAACCAGCAGACCAAAATGGTGGACCTTCAACTAATCTAGTGGGTGGAGCCTCAAAAGATCAATCTTTCAACTGATTCACAGTAAACCAATGGGTGTTTTTTAATGCTTGAAGTGTTTATAGGAGCAGTAGAGACCTAAATGGAAATACAAAAGGATGCAAAAAGTTAGCTTGGCATAATATGTCCCCTTTAAATAATGTGGTTGTAAACAATGTTTAGGTAGGAGGAACATGACAAAGTAACATCCACGTGAATCCCAAGACCCAGCAAAACACTACTATAGCATCATACTTTTTCCACCGGCTTACCTCATCTTCTTAGTTCCATTTAATGCATACACATTAAGCCATCCACATGCAACAAAATAAAACAGAATTTGTCAGACCACGCCACCTTTTTCCATTCCCCCATGGTCCATCTGTGATGCTTAAATGCCCTGTAGTAAGTTCTTTCAGCAGTGGACAGGGATCAGCAAGGGCACTCTGACCAGACTGGAACAGCTTAGCACCTTACGCATTAAGCTGTTGTGTGTTCTGCCATTTACTAACCACAGCATAGAGCAATTTTGGAAATGATCTGAACCAGTTATCTAACTATCGTACATTGCCCCCCATTAAAGTTGCTTATATGCCATACAGTTGTCCATTTTTCCTTCCTTCTACACAACAGCTTTAGGAATGGACCGCTTATTTGCCACCTAAGATGTTGGATCCACCTGAAAAGTGTAATTAAAATCATTCCCCAATCAAGTGAAAATAGGTACATACGCTTAATTTATCTATTTTTTCACAATTGTTTGCTGTGCTTGTGCATACATGATATTAGTTCAAATTAAAGAAATACATTTTGTAATATGTATTATACAATTATATTTAGCGCTGTCCAAACATGTTCTGGTCCTTCTTTTTTTTTTTTTATTCCTCTGTATCACTCATTTAGTTGGTGGGATGGCATGCCATTCCAGGACATTAAGTAAAATTTATTTGGCTATTAATTCTTAATTGATAAAGACTGATGGCCAGACACAGATGTTGTGTTGTCTGAGGATGGGATCCTTTTAGGCTCTGGATTTATGGTCCCCTCTTCTGGGAGAAAAAAGTACTGCATATTTTATGCTGTCATTTTTATTTGCACCAGCATATTATATGTGCCTATTCCAAGACAGAATACTAAAATAATGCTAGTACACTAGCTGTCACTTAAAGGCTTTGACTAAAACAGGGAAAGCAGAGATTTAAAAAAAAAGCTCTGTGCTTTATTCACCTAAAAACTAAGATGAGAGAACCGCACATGATGGAGACTGCCTTAAGGAGCAGGTACTGGCCATGACTGTGCCATGTGGCTGTTGCTAGGCAACAATATCCTATCTGTTGTTGAGCAAACTTATTGCCAGTGAGTCTGTATTTTTATTTGTAAGAATTGCTGGAAATGTGTGTGCTCCGATAAGGGGCAGAGAATTGTTGCAGAGAATAAAAATCCGGTTGCTGGTATTATTAACAACAAATTGTAAAAAAAAAAAAAAACAAACAAAAAAAATGACCATCAAGCAGTGGGTAAACAGAAGCACAGGGTTATTTTAATTTATAATAAAACACTAAAGAATGTTAGCCAAGAGCAGTGAACCATGTGCTATCAGATGTGTTTGATGAATGCTCAGCCTATGGCACAGACAACAGTGTCTTTAAGGGTGAGTGATGTAAAGGGATCAGAGGGGGGCAGTGATATATTTTGGGCCACAGCACAAACACAAACAAGAATGGACATTACATAAAAGACATCCATCATGCATGGAATAGGGAGCCAAAACACGCTAGATGTATCTAAAATTGGACAGAAGGGCTTTCATGGATTGCTTTCAGCAGTTGCAATGCAACATCTTTCCTAATTAAAATTCAATGTTTTATTTATATAAATGGTGAGGTTCTGGAATGCCGAGTAGCAGTGAATGTAGAGTTGTCGAGGGACCGGCTGTGTCACAGTGGCCACTCTGTGTCCAACACTAGGTTCAACTAATTGTTAAGTGTCTCTGTACCAAACCTTCTTTTACATGTGCATCCAAACAGCTGGGAAGCTTGTCTACAACTGCAAGATGCTGCCCCAGATTAGACAAGAGCGAGTAACTTACCTCAAAGATGGGCCACTCAGAAGTTCAAATAACTTGGCTTGCTACATAGACTAGGCCCTCAGATGATGGCGTCACCTGATTCTGTTGGCCAGGGGAGGGGACATTTCAAACAGTGCATGAGTAAGAGGAAGCATAGTAAGTGTGAGGGGGTCAATGCTAGCCGACCAGCAATCCATATTACTCGCCAATTTTTCCTCCCTTGGCAATAAACCGAACTACCCAGTGTAAGTTTAGAGACTGCTATATTTTTGTTTTTACAGAGACATGGGTCAGCAACAATATTCCGAACATGGCTATGCCAATTAGCTACATGCTAATGTACTGTACCAAATGTGAGCACCAAGATAGGAGTAGGTGTGTGCTGTGTGTTTACATCTACACAGACTGGTTTGTGAACACTTTGCTGATCTCAAGTTACTGCTCACTGCTGCTAGATGCAGGTTGTTGTGACAGTTAGATGCAGGCCATTTTATCTACTGAAGGAATTCTCCACCATGCTCATAGTTATGGCTAAATACCACCCCACCATCATGCTGCTCCCAACCTACAGGCCAGTCATCAGACATGCTTGGCATGTTCAATTGCAGACAAAGGTCTGGCCCCCAGATGCCATCTCTGCTCTTTGGGATTGTTTTGCGCACAATGTTTGGAATATGTTCAGAGAGGCTGCAAACTACGGTGGCTCTACCGATCACTGGCCATATCAGTATGTGCATTGATGACATCAGTGTCTCCAAGATCATCACCACATGCCCCAACCAGAAGCCATGGATGACTGCAGAGGTGCACATGCTACTGAGAACCTGAGATATTGCCTTCAGATCAGATAACAAGGCTACCCTGAAAACAGCAAGGCCAACCTGTTCAGAGCCATCAGAGCAGTGAAGCATGCACAGGCCCAGAAAATCCACAGCCACTTCAAGGACAATGGGGATGTCTTTGAGCACTCCAGCAGCTGAGACTCATATTGGACAAACTCACTCAACATATCAAAAAAAAAAAAAAACCCAACAAAACAAACTAAAACAAGGGCGCCCTCCACTGGCCACCCACTGTAATGTTCCCCAGACCTGACAGTACCCCCGCCCCTAGAATGCCCGCAGGGGTGTCAACAGACCACCCACAACATCTCCAGAGTGGCGGGGGGGCAGACGGCATCAAAGGGAAGCCTCCCATGAGCCCCATCCAGCTGTCTCTCTCCTCCACTGATAGAGGTTATGGTCCTCTACAGGCCGTTTATGGGTGGCTACAGCTATGTTTATAGGCCATTTACGGGCTGCTGCTATTGTTAAAAGGCCCTGCTCAGATTGCCGCTATGGCTAAAGTCCCTTTACAGGCTGCTGCTACAATTAAAGGCCCTACTCAGGCTGCTGCTATGGATAAAGGACCTACTCAGGCTGCCTGCCCCCATTCTGCGGCTAAAGACTCCTTTCTGACCCCCATGGGCTCCTCTCTAGCTTCCATAGACCCTTCACTAGTGGCTGGTGCCAACGCTTTGGGCCTCTCGGTTGGGGCTAACGCTACAGACCTCTAGACTGGGGCTAATGTGGGCAGCAATGGCTCTAATAATGAGTCACATGTTTATTCGAAGGGGTCCAATAAATCCAACAGCTCTGGGGTGCTAGCCCTCTCATCTACACCAACCCTCCCTAGGCTACCTGATGCTGGTGGGTGAAACCGAGGGGCTGGTTTTGGCGGGTGAAGCTGGGGGGCTGGTGTTGGTGGGTGAAGCCGTCTTTGGGGTGCAGCTCTGGGCTGCTGGTGTGTGGTTTCCGTGGCGATGGCAAGCGTGAACTCCACAGTATTGGCAAGTGCTGGGGGCTGCAGTCTTTTCCATTTGCAGCCTGGTCTCCACAGCACTGGCATATGTGGTCTCCGTGGCAATAGGGAACATGGTCTAGGCACTAGCTGTGACCCCGACATGCTACAGCCCTGGTGTGCTGCAGAGTGACATGGCTTGAAACCGGAGCTACTTGGTGCTATGAGTGACACGGTGACCTGAAAGAGACCCCGTCTCTGACAACTGTTATGGAAAAATTATTCTTTTTATGATTCATTTTCTTTCTTTTGAATGATTCAGTTTTACTCTGTATTCATTTGATTCTTTATTATGATCTTTAGCTTAGTGACATGTAAGATGTACTAGGTTAAAGGCCAATATTATGCTGCTGAGTATGTAAGTTTAAAGTACGTATGGAAAATCAACAGTACATACGTATATATATTGTTTGCTTATGATAAAATGTACGAACACTGGGTTAAACTCAGGGTCACTCAGTTCTGGTCTCCTTGGAGACGAGGGCCATAAAGAGGGGCCTGGGTCGACGTGTCTTCTTTTAACGCATAACAATGCATTGTTAGTCTTTTGAAACTCCATAAGAGTCTCGAAGTCCAAGTTTGAAGTGTTTGTAATCTATGTATAAATATGACTGTGAAACCACTATTCTCTTCAGACAAGATAGACAGCTGATGGGCAGCTTGGCTGTTCTCCTGTTTTCTTTTTCTCCTTCTGCAGTTGTGCAATAAATCTCTTGTTGATTCTTTTGAGCAAAAAGGACTGTTGTTCATTCCGTGAATCTCTGCCACCTGGACAATTTTTCCCTGGCTTCACTGTCTTTTTGCCAGGATAAATTGGCACCCATCAGAAGGGACCGGTCTGGATTGATTCGTCATTGTATCCTGGCACTGGTACCAGCCGAACTCACACACCCCGCGACCAAAGTCATCTTTGAGGGAGGAAGAGAGGGGATCTAGGGCGAACCGAACAGCACCAGGAGACCAAAAACACAGATAAGTCATGGCCAGACTTATCAGCTCCTCTAAGTGAGAGATTATTTAGCTCAAAATTCTCATTACAAAAGATTAATGAGGTGGACGTCCCGGTTAAAAGTGTTCATTGGTTTGAGTCCATAAAATAGTGTTTTAGAGAGCTCTGGGTGTTCTAGGTTGAGGATCTAGATAGTTCTTAAATTAGAAGGTTTTCTCCTTTGGGAAACTGGTTGTGTGTTTATTTTAGATGATTTGTAGCCTAGGGACTCTGTGTGCGCTGACTGTTCAAGAGGATCCGCTCTGTGCTTGTGTGTGTGCGTGTGTCTCTCAGACGCCATGGGGGGGGGACAAATAGTAAGGTGCCGGAAAGCACGGGGGGCGCTTTACCAGATGGGAAAATTACATCAAAGATAGAACTTGCTGTCCATTCCCCATTGTATTATAATATGAAATCACGTTATGGGTACGAATCTGTCGCGTTTTTGATATGTGGGTTAAAGAATGCGATTTTCCTGAGCATGGTTCTTTAGATCCGGATGCATTGTGCGATCTCAAAACTAAATTAAGACGTCTTGAACTCGCAAATCAATCTGAAAAAGTTACAAGTTCTGGGTTTTGTGGTAAAACTAAAACGCGATCCATTATCAAACCTGACGTGGGTTGGTATGCGTTTCATATGTGGCAAGCTGAGTCTAATTTTTGGGACGCTAATAAAACTATGAATAAATTAGCCTCTAATATAAAAAAACTGAGAGAAGTTGAGGATGGGTTGCAACAGGCACAGTCCCCAGTAGAGGGGGACAACCAAACACCGCTCATTTCACTTTTAGGTGAGACACCAGAAAATAACACTAACACTGGTCAAATTCCACCGACTTACTCTGAAAGCCTGTATCCTGGTCTTAACCAGCATACAATGGTGCATCTCTCTGAGGAGGGTGTCAGCGCCTACCCGACGAGACGACGAAACCGTGGTCCTCAAGGCATTGCCCCTCAGGGAGCTGCTCCTCCCACCCACGAACCCCTGGTTGCTAAATCCGCCTGTAATACCGCACACAAACCATTCCTACATGCCCAAAAAAAGACATGCAGCGGTCGCCCCTACAGTGCGGAAAGTCAGCTAGACACCAGTGTGCATGAAGTTGAAGTTCCCCTACAAGCGCCTATGGTAGACGTGCTTGGCATGGACAATAGACCTCATTTGTTGTACAGACAGTGGGCTGAGCAAGAGATGCTGGAAGCAGCCGAGGCTTTGGTTGATCCAGGAAAGCATGGGGGTAAAAAGTTGGCTGATCAACTGTTGGACTTTTGTCAAACCTACAGACCAACCATACATGAACTGAGGTGTGTTCTAATGCACAAACTGCATCTTCACTTTTCCAAAATCATGGGGGCTTTCCCCGATGACTCACTGGATTTACGGCATGTGCAGTGGGGGTCCGTGTTCAGTACGTTAATGCCCTCAATATGCTCAGAACTGCAACAAAAAACGCATTTCCTCTGGTGCTGGACATTTCTCAAATTCAACAGTGCGTGCAAAGGGAGGGCGAAGGTGCAGAAGAATATTTCCTGCATTTAATTAAAAAGCATAACACACATTCCGGCTTGGCAGGGGTGGATTTACAGTCTGCTGTAATGGAAGCTTCAGAACAGCACCAGAAAAATGCCTTCCTGCATGGTTTACAGTCTAAACTTGCTGACATGATTAAGGAATCGTGTGTGGACTGGAAAACGTGCAGAATTAATACTTTGATTGAACACGTCAAGCATGCTGAGGATTCTCACCCATATGGGCAAAATTACAGAATTATTAGTTGATTCTGGAGCCACCACTTCTGTCTTGCGTAAGGAAGAGTTCCCTGAAGTGTGGCTAAGTGGAAAATCCACTCACACCGCCACGGCCAGCTAAAGGAGTATTACTCCGTTCCAATTCCATTTTATCAATCTGATAATCCTGACATATTGCTTAAACACTCGTTTTTTATTTCAAAATGGTGCCCTGTTCATATTCTAGGTAGAGATTTTATGTGCGTTTTGGGAATTCAGCTAACATGCTGATCAGAGGGTTTAACTATTTCCAACGAAGGGCATTTGGGGTAACCAAATTCGCCGTTGATCGTGTATGAATGGGAATTTTATGGGGGAGATCCGGAATGGTGTAATGAACTTGTGAAAATAGCGAGGTGTCTGGCCCTGGAGAATTCTGTTGTTAGAGAATCCTGTAATTTGCATTGCATAGCAACAGTTGCCACAGAGCTTAATGAGGACTACGAATCTGTGTGGAAAATTGGTACTGTAGAAAAGCTGAGAGTTGGTAAAATCTATGCAGACAATAGTTTTGTAGCACTGCTGATCAGTTGATGTCATTCAGAATGTCGGGGTCCACCCACACATAGGGTTAGCAAAATCCCCAGTGAGTAAGTAAGTAAGTAAAATTTATTTATAAAGCGCATTTCACAGACATAAAGTCACAAGGCGCTGTATATGGTGCACACACAAAATAAAGTCCTAGTATATAAAACACATAAAAACAGTCAAAAGGATTATTAAGATGTGGGGAAAAATAACATAAGATAACATAAGATAAAGGAAAATGAAGGAAAATAATAACATCAGGTAAGGGCCATCAGCACACTAACCAAAT
>JBBMFX010029542.1:0-12063 GCA_037832545.1 Rhabdalestes septentrionalis | reverse complement strand
TAGCCCCGCCCACTCAGTCTAAACCAGTGTAGCCCCGACCACTCAGTCTAAACCAGTGTAGCCCCGCCCACTCAGTCAACAGCAGTGTAGCCCCGACCACTCAGTCTACAGCAGTGTAGCCCCGCCCACTCAGTCTACAGCAGTGTAGCCCCGCCCACTCAGTCTACAGCAGTGTAGACACGCCCACTCAGTCTACAGCAGTGTAGCCCCGCCCACTCAGTCTCCAGAAGTGTAGCCCCGCCCACTCAGCCTACAGTAGTGTAGCCCCACCCACTCAGCCTATAGCACAGTAGTCCCGCCCAATCAGCCTACAGCTGTGTAGCTCCACCCACTCAGTCTATAGCAGTTTAATCCCGCCCACTCAGCAAAAAGCAGTTTGACCCCAACCAATCAGTCAAAAGCAGTGTAGCTTCTCACACACACACACACACACACACATTTACACACACAAACACACAGACAGACACACATTTTCACACACACACACAGTTACACTACCATAGTGTAATTAGTTAAACTTTATTATTTTAATATCTTTAACCCAGAATAAAAACAAACTAGTGATACAGAGCAAAAGTGAGTTTAATCAGGAAATCAGACCATCACGACAAAAAGTGTCCCAAAGAATTCGAAAGTTTTCTGAAGGTTTCTGAAAGGTTTGAGGAGGTCCGGGTTTGAGAAGGTCCAGGTTTGAGGAGGTCTGGGTTTGAGGAGGTCTGGGTTTGAGGAGGTCTGGGTTTGAGGAGGTCCGGGTTTGAGAAGGTCCAGGTTTGAGGAGGTCTGGGTTTGAAGAAGTCTGGGTTTGAGGAGGTCTGGGTTTGAGAAGGTCCAGGTTTGAGGAGGTCTGGGTTTGAGGAGGTTTGGGTTTGAGGAGGTCTGGGTTTGAGGAGGTCTGGGTTTGAGGAGTTCTGGGTGTGAGGAGGTCTGGGTTTGAGAAGGTCCAGGTTTGAGGAGGTCCGGGTTTGAGGAGGTTCGGGTTTGAGGAGGTCTGGGTTTGAGGAGGTCTGGGTTTGAGAAGGTCCAGGTGTGAGGAGGTCCGGGTTTGAAGAGGTCCGGGTTTCAGAATGTCTTGGTTTGAGGAGGTTTGGGTTTGAGGAGGTCTGGGTTTGAGAAAGACCGGGTTTCACAAGGTGTAGATCTGAGTTTGAGAAGGTCTGGGTTTGAGAAGGTGTTGATCTGGGTTTGAGGAGGTCCAGGTTTGAGAAGGTCCAGGTTTGAGGAGGTCCGGGTTTGCCGAGGTCCGTGTTTGAGGAGGTCCAGGTTTGAGAATGTCTGGGTTTGAGGAGGTCTGGGTTTGCCGAGGTCCGTGTTTGAGGAGGTCCGGGTTTGAGAATGTCTGGGTTTGAGGAGGTTCGGGTTTGAGGAGATCTGGGTTTGAGGAGGTCCGGGTTTGAGAAGGTATTGCTCTGGGTTTGAGGAGGTCCGGGTTTGAGAAGGTCCAGGTTTGAGGAGGTCTGGGTTTGAGGAGGTCTGGGTTTGAGGAGGTCCGGGTTTGAGAAGGTGTTGATCTGGGTTTGAGAAGGTCCGGGTTTGAGAAGGTCTGGGTTTGAGGAGGTACGGGTTTGAGGAGGTCTGGGTTTGAGAAGGTTTGGGTTTGAGGAGGTTTGAGTTTGAGGAGGTTTTGATCTGGAAGGTCTGAAGAACCCATGCAGGTTTCGTGGACAGAGGCAAGAGTTCAATGTAGAACCCTGGAGACTCCACAGCTTCACCTCAGGGAGACGTCAGGACCAGGGAGAGACTGTAGGAACCCGAGGAACCCATCTGTCCAAAGCCTGGAGCCTGTGAGTGATGGTTCTTCTTGTTCTGCTTTGGTGGAGTCACTGGAAAAGGGAAGAACAGGAAACTAATCAGAAGCTCTGTGAAGATCTAATAAAGCAAAACAGTCTCAGTCACATTCTGCTGGGCTGGACATGTTTCACCCCCCCACCCACCGGAGCAGGAAACTCATTAACCAGCACATATTAATAACCACACAAACTCTCAGGACTGTTTACACACACACACACACACACACACACACACTCACACACTCCTATTAGTGTCTCACACACACAGCACGGATACAATCAGACCCTCACAGCAATCACACACTCCTACTAGTGTCACACACACACAGCTCGGATACAATCAGACCCTCACACCAATCAGACCTACACCGTACCATGATGGTACGCTGTAGAACCGGTTCCTGTGATCATATGGTGTCACACACTTCCCTCACATTATTTCATCTGTGATTGAGTTTGTTACTCTGCCTGATCTACATATTTAACACACTTTATAGTTTTTAGAACACCTCATTTGCATATATCACTGTGTAAATATAGTGTTTACAGGTTCTCCTTCAGTTATCTAGAACAGAATGAGTTCTAGACACTGCTTCCTAGTGCTGTAGTTCTCGAGACTGGCCTTTTTCTGGTCTTGGTCTTGTCTTGGTCTCGAAACTATTTGGTCTTGGTATTGTCTTGGTCTTGGACACAACGGTCTCGATGGGATGAAAAAAGAGAAACTGCGCATACTTTTTTTCTTCATACTGTAGCGTCACTGGAAAAGATACGGATCTGCCACTGTTACTGTTTATTATTACAGAACAGGTTACAGTTGGCTGTAATCACCCTGAAGTCCAACTGTAAAATAACAGAGCCCAACTACTTGGGATGTACTCTCGCTTCTCTCATACTCGCTCTCTGCCTCAGCCCCACACACACACACACACACACACACACACAGATGGTCGCATGCAGACCCCGCCCCCAAACATGTCACTGCATCTCTACCCTTAAAGTTTAAAGTAACAGAACACGTACCACTACACTTTACTGCAGGGTCGCTGTACAAAAGATTCCTGATTTTTAGTCTTCAGCCCCATTGTTAAGTTTCTTCATTAGTATTTTGCATGTAGTTTCGGGTTTTCTTAGGCACTTAGGGAGTAGTAATGCATGTTCTGTGCACAACGTGGTTTTGAGGAGACAGCAACATGGCATGGCTGTAGCTTGAGTTATTTCTTTATCTGTGTGTGTCACTGTTTGTGCATTATACTTAGTTCTTAGATGCTTACAGGTGAATTTAATCTGATATGGTAGAGTTTTTGCTTGTGTGAGAGCAAACAGTTCTGTAAAACTGGGAAGCTACTTGTTAGCCGCTAATGCTAATTAATTTAGCTCTGTTTAGCTCCACATAGTACAGTAATTATTGTATCTTGTTCCTAATTGAAATGCCTAATTTATCTGAGTTGTGTATGTATTTAGAACTAGGTAATTTGGCAGCTGTAGATTAGTTTTGTGCATTTATTTTGTAAATCCCATAGTGACTACAGCTATTAGAATTGTAACACATTTCACATGTTTCTCTTACGGATATTTGTTTGTATTGTAAGAGTAGTCATGTATATTTGTTTTGTTCTCTTGTAGAATACCACACACACACTCACACATGCTCTCTCTCACATACACACAGACACATTCTCAGCCCTGAGTTCTGTGTGAAGGATTGTGAGCACATTATTAAATCAAATTCCAAGAAGATTTTGGACTGGACATTCACTTCTTACATCTCTATTCACCTGAACATATAAAATTGCTGCTCTAACACAACACCCTGCAGTGATTGCTAATCCATAACTGAATCAGTTATTGTCCTCCCTACAGTCGCTACTGTACACATTCGCCAAAATCACTGTGAGACCAGCAGAGGAGAAAAAGGTTTCACTTCTTGTAGTCAGACAGAGCAGAGAGAGGAGAGAACCCAAGGGCATCAGAATTATGAAATGTAAGGGTGACACATCCCCTCTGATCCAGTGGTGACGACGCCCAAGAGTGAACCTGCAACTGATCTAACCTCAGATAGTCCTGTTTTTAACCATAAGCCACTCAGTCAGATACCTCAGCACCTTCCACTGGCTGTGTAATCCATTTATTTTGGTGAGAGTATAGTAAAAGTAATGCAATATTAGTGTAATGCCGTACATTTTAAATACAGTAACATTGTAAATTCGTCAGCAATTAACTTTAGCTTTATAGAACACAAAGTGTACATTTGCAAAACGTCCCAGAAAAAGACACACTCTGCTGTTTGCCGATTTTGTCGAACCACCTTGACAATAATTGAAAAGATAATATGACGTTAATTTAACGAGTAATGCCACTTTACAGTAGTGCCTATTTTCCCTACAGTCAGTCCAAGAAACGTGATGGTGGTTCTGGCCCTAGTCTGTTTTCGGTCTTGGTCTTGGTCTCGACCTGCCTTGGTCTTGGTCTCGCCTAAGAGGGTCTTGGTCTTGGTCTTGGTCTTGGCCTTGGTCTTGATATCCTCCAGTCTCAGCAATGTCTTGGTCTCGGTTTAGGTGGTCTTGACTACAGCACTACTAATGAGGCTGTACAGTCAGGAGTAGAGGAAACTTCTGCTGTTCCACATTGTGTTAGATTAAGGTTATTGTCTTCTTTTTTTCTTATGCAAAATAACTGCCCATAAATGAGTGAACCTGAAGATCGAACACAAAACAAGTCTTGACTGGTACTTGAGCACTAGAGCTGAGCACCCCCCCACACACACACATACACAAATAAATACAAAAAAATACAATTCTACTGACACAAACAGGCTCACCTCCTCTCCTACTCTTCCCCTGCCCTGCTGTTGTTGGCTTTTTAAAACTTAATTTACTTTGATGCAAGTTCTCTTCATGTCTGCGTTTTGCTCAAGACCGCAATCAGTCTGCTGGCTTTCCCAACACTCTGAATCTGAATCTGTAGCGGAACGTGACGTCAGGCAGCGCCGCCTGCAGAGACAGAGAGAGGCGGAAATTTCACTGGAGATTAGACGGAGAATGTGAATTTAATTGGGAGAAAATACAGACGACGTACAGATTCGGACACGGACCGGGTTCTGTGTTTGGCATTGATCATCACTGCTGGATTTCAGCTTTGACAAATTTGAAATATCGGGAAAAAATACAGAGGACATGACCTCGGTGTCCTCAATGGTAGATACAGCACTGGTGGTCCTGGATGACCCGGTAGTTACATTTCTGGAATCCCCTTCCAGTGTTTTTCATCAGTGTATCATTTTTCTTGAATTGCTAAACGCACCTGACAAAGAACAGGTCCCATTCTTCAATTAGTAGCTTCCTTGCGCTAAAGGTCCTTCATTACTGCTGCTATTTGCTTAACACACTTCGTCTGAACTTCACTAAAGGGAAGAAATTTCCATTATGACCTTTTCTCCAACCAGACATACTCCTCTCACCAACTACCTCCTCATCAACTCAAAATCTATTACCCCAGCTTAGATCCACCTAAAGCTTTATGTATGTAGTTTTTGAAGTGTTACGTTTGAATTGTCCAGGTTATAGTACCAGTATTCCATCTGTTTACACATTTCCATGTTATTAAAAACTGTTACTACGTTTTATAGTAACTGACTGTCACCCATCAGCTATACCCTACCCTGTTTTTCAATGGAGAGATTACAAACGCCCACCACTGTGCTTTCTTACCACAGCTGTGATTTCAACCAACATGGCAGTGGCATTAACCACAAACATAATTGGATGAATTTCTTTCAGAAACTGTGAAGTGTGATCGAGCGGTTGCTGTAAAACCGGGGACACTTAGACATTGGTTTTATGGACAAAGGATAGTAATTAAACAACTACTGCCTCTTACCAAGCCATTTATGTTGAAGGATAGCTGAAAGCACACATAGCCGCGTTCATTTTTATAACCGACCTGAGTCTCAGTATCTTGAAATCTTTGTAGTCTGCTGTGTGTTTTTGTCCACATTTGTGTTTCTCCACTTTTGGTCCATGTGCAGCCCCCATAGCCAAGACGTCACCGTGCTCATGACACTATTTCTCCCATATAATCATAAAATAATAATAACAATAATCACAATAATACATTTTATTTCTAAGCACCTTTCACGACTCTCAAGGTCACTTTACAGAAATTATGAAAGTTAAAGAATATATTAAATTGAGAAGAGTTTATAATCACTTTTAAGAGTTATATTATAAAGAAATATAGACTCATAAGTCACCGCTTCCTCTCCCACACAGAGGTGACTCAACCACAGAAATCAAAATTCAATACCCCATACTGGGTCCAAGGCACGTCTACGATTTTTCCCAATTACTCAAACAGCCTTGCAGGAGAAGCGACTCCAGAAAAACAGGTGGAATTAAAGATGAACAGACACAGGAAGGATATGCAGGAAGGTCCCTTGTCCTCTCCAACACCAGGCAATGCACAATTTCACATTATACACCAGCTGTTATTCTGTTCAAAACCTCTTCGGATCCAAAATTGAAACAAACTAATAAGGTAATCTAATTGTGCGCCTTCCTGGTAAGTGTTTCTCATAAAATGAACAGTGAATGAAGGTACCAGGCAGGTGTACCTAATTACTGCATTGCCGATTCAGGCTTCTCTGATGAAATGTAAGTAAAATATGTGTTCCAATTCATATTGCTCACACTTAAAGGAATATTACTGTAGTTCTTTCACTTACTGACAATTCAATATGAGCTGGTTATGCATTTAAAGTAGCCTCCCGGATGAGCTGGTGCATAAATACACTCTTTTCTGGCTATGACTGATGTGCTATAATTAAGCAGGCCTCAATGATTGATTGCACAGACGGGGTGTATTTATCTGCGCTCGGCGGACACGTGCATACTGACACAAACATTATCCAGGTAATTATTTGCTTTGTCGAACACGACACCTCTGCCAGAAACGGAAGCAAGGGAGAGAGACAAACAGAAGACCTTAATTACATGGAGACATGTAAATATATTCCCTCTTACGGTTCATCAGGGAAACTAAGGCAACCCTGTTAATCCGTGTCAGTGACAATGGGTCACTTTGGCTCAGCCATACATATAATTTAGGGCATAACACTAGTCCGAAAAGTTTCACTCTTCTTTGATCAGCTTATTTTTGCTCCTGGAGCTCCGCCTCAAGGTATTTTGACTTTGGCCTTCAACTTTGAAACTGGTTCCAGACATCCAGTCCGGAAGGCCCTGATTAGCTGGCTCAGTCACACCACATTTGGGTTTTTAACCCATTTCTGTAAGAAAGAAATCCAAGAGAAACGTGAAACCCTCTTGGTCAAAACAAGCTAGCGGTGAATTAGAGGCTTATGAATAAAGCATAGCCACTCTTGGAAGAATTGAGGACCATTGAGGCAAACTGTGGTTCAAACAGGGCTGTGCATGTTGCATTAATAAAGTTATTAAGATTCAAGACTTGCAGAAAAGGTAGCTATCATTCAGGGGTTTCTCTCCTTATTTGTGGTTTAATATTAAAGCAGTTCAAATGAATGGTATAGCAACAAAAGTATTGTTAGATTATTTTTTGATCAGTTTTATTCAGTACATTCATGCCTGTATTCTTAAGGACTCCTAACACTTACTTTAATTTGTTTGGAGACAGTTATACAATCAAACCTATTTTTATCTAGGTAGATGCAGCAAACATAGCATTAGGTCATCAACAGCTAAAAGGAAGCCCTAACATTAAGAAAAGGAAATGACAATCAGATATTCAGACTCTTACCCTTCATCATGAACTGCTTTGAGAGGCTCGTTATGAGGCAAGTAATAGCTGACCCCCTGCAATTTACATATCATCTCAACGGTTCTATGGATGATGCCATCAGCACTACACATCATCATGACACTCAAATGAGAATGCTGTTCATAGGCTTCAGCATTCAACACCATCATTCCTCAGCATTTGATCAGAATCAGAATCTTGGCCAAGTATGTAAGCGAACACACACAAGGAATTTGATTCTGGTCAATGGTGTCTCTCAAAATAATGTTCAATAATTTCAAATATACAATATGAATATTTAATACAGATTCATATTATAAATATAAAATGTATATAAGTTTTATATACGTATATGTTTATATATGTTTATATATATATATATATTTGCCAGCCCAGCCGGATACTCGGCTGAAACGAGAATCCGGTACGGATAAAGCACTTTTGACGAGTACGAGTATCATACGAGTAATTCGAATCAATACTCACTCGTCCCTAATATTTATATATATATTAGGCAAATATCATCGCTCCAACATAAACCCTCCTCAAGGACGAAGGTGTGTGGCAGACGAGGCCCAAACATCACAGCATTTATCGTGGCAATATATTAATGTATAAATATTTGTACTACATTTGACAAAAATACAATTTAATATATTTGTAACGTAAATATTAACCTACATTCGGCTATATATAAAAAACACCTATAAATGTTTGGTACTGTAGAGAGAAACATAAAGAAATCGCATTGTGGGATGGTGAAATACTGCTGTGCTCAGATTCGGGAGGTTTTTTAAGTAGCCAATCCGAACATGTAATTTATTTTTCCTTGATGCTGATTGGCTAGTGCCAAGAATTTCCCCCTTGGAGCATCTCGTGCGTTTTCACATTTTTCGTTTTGTTCTTCTTAAAGCCCTGTATTTTTATTACTGTAATTTAAAAGAAATTATTACTGTGAAGGTTTCAGTGGGTGAAAAACCACATCCACAATTTGGAGTGAAAATACCACACAGCAAAAACAAAAAACAGTGCATTTACAGATACTTGTCTATTCAGCCTAGCTCCCATATGGAGGCTGGAAAATGGTAAATACAAAAATGAAGGACTTGTGTAAATTAAAATGTTTTTGGTGTCTCATAAAGGTTTAGGTGACAAAAATACTGTTAATGTCTTCACTTTCATTAAAATGAATACAGCATTGGTTTAGTGACAGGAGGCTACAAAGTTCTTAAATATAATCATGGGACTCCATAAAGAATGCGGGGGCTCCTGCACAAGCCGTGATACCCCAATGATAGAGGTGGAATAATTAGAACATAAATGTAACCTGAACCCCTTTAATGTCTGTTGTTTGGGAAGGTGGAGATATTAGAAAAATTGTGGACACTTGAGTACTTTTTGGCATAGCACTAATAATGAGGTGTGATCTGAGACAAGGGTGTTCTGCCTAAAGATCTATATAAAATATATATATAAAGATCTATAGAGTAAAGTCTGCCTCCACCAAACCACAATGCAGTTTTATTCTTTAATAAAACAGCAAGCTGCATTTCCCCAGCGCTGATTGACTTTTTGACTTAAAGAAAGTTCTAGACTTAAACTTTTATTCCAATTTTCCATGACATGTTTAAAGGTTGACCTAAATTTCATGTTTTATTGTGGATTTATTATGTATTCACTGGCACCACAGATAAATCAGCCAAAACTTGACTTATTGAAATAAACATAAGAGATGTTACATTTAGTTTGGAGCAAAGCTGAAATTGTCAACATTTTTTTTTCAGCTCAACTTTATTCTATTTGTTAATATCGTACGAGTTTTGGCTACGAAGATCCGGGAGACCAACGCAGGAAGATATGACACTCGCAAGCAGTACAGGTAAATATAATAATCATATTTTGCTCTTATTGCACATATATATTTTGCTCTTATTGCACATATTATAATATGTTATATTGTTCCAAAACACCCAGCCAGCCCACAGAGTACAAATGTGACAGAAAGGTAAAAAGAAGTACAAATAAAATATTGTTTATAGCCTATAGACACTGGCCGATGGCCAAAAGAATGTGGACAATCGTAATAATTTTTTTCAGGTTTTTCAGCCACGCCTACTGCTAACAGGTGTTTGAATTCAATTGAAAAACACTGGCAGGGTAAAAATATTCTCTGATACATTATTCACTTCTTCTAGCAGCAAGATTAGAAAAGAACTGTGTGTTAGGAGTTTGGTAAAATGCTTTCCATTGCCAAGCATCCTTATAGAAAATATCAGCTGGAAAGGTGTAAAGCACATATCACTCTGGGGCAGTGAAAATGTGTTCTTTGGAGTGGCCTTTCTGGCAGCCTGACAGACACATCTAGCCACCTTTCAGAAAATACAGCGCTAGGAGTTAAGTTTGGTGGAGGTGGCATAACAGGCTGGGGCTGTTTTTTAGGATTTGGACCCAGCTCCTTATTTGACTGCCTTAGTTAAAAGAAGTCTGCCTTAGTTTTTTTTAGCTGTAAGGGTATGACTTTAAAATGAGATGTTGAACAAGCTCATCTATACACTATACAAAAGTATTGGCACCTGTCACTCAGGATTTGGGCTAGACCCCTTACTTCCAGCGAAGGGCAACTTTAATGCTTCAGCATACTAAGGCATTTTGGAAGATGCCACGCTTCCAACCTTGTGGACAAATTTTGGGGAGGAACATTTTCTATTCCAGCAAGATGGAGCCCCAGCAAGCTCCATGAATATATGGTTGGATGAATTTGTGTGGAAGAACTTGATTGGCCACACAGAGCCCTGACCTCAACCCCATCCAGCACCTTTGGAATAAACTGGAGCAGAGACTGTAAGCCAGGCCTCATCCAACATCAATGCCTGAACTCACAAATGCTCTACAGAATAAACTCTTTTCAGAATAAAGTCTTTCATCAAGAATGAAAGCTGTTATAGATACATAAGGGGGACCAACTCCATTTTAAAGTCGATGAATTTGAATGCAATGCCACTTAAGACCTTGTTGCTGTAATGGCCAAGCATTCCAATACTTTTGTCCATATAGTGTGTGATATTATGCATTAGATAAATGTGTTTGTATAATGGCAATGATATTTTATGCTATGAAAATGTGTGAGTTGGAACAGCTTTTTTATGGTGAAGCTGTTCCAACAGCAGCTCCAACTCTAATCTAAGTCCAACAAAAGTGAGGTTATCCTATTAAGGGATGAATGAGTTGTTTTTGGTGTAAGCTGAGAATGAATCGTGTGTTTCATTTTAAAGGACAGTTTAAACAGCGTGTGTCCTGAAGACATATCCTGTGCAGTGAAACATAAAACAGAATACGTGTTCAAAATGAAGCCCTCTCCGCGGTGGCCATGGATAGACGCTGTGTTAATTTACTGGTAAACTGAATTTAATGAAGGTAGCTGTTTCTCAGCCAGGCTGCTCCTTTATGTCATTTAATGTCAAACCGAGGCGCATTTTAACAACAATCACTTCAGTTCTGTACACAGTTTGTTCTTTACTGAGATGAATGGAAAAGGAGAGAGAGAGGGGAATGGAGAAACAAAGAAAATGATGGAGAAAGAGAGACCGACAGAGAAGGAGAGACACAAAATGAGACAGAGAGGGGAGGAAGGAAGGAAATTTGTGATACACAAATAAAAAGAGAAAAAGAATGTGAATGGGAGAAACAGAAAAAGAGAGACAGAATGAAAGATACAAAAAATGAGAGAGAGAGAGAGAGAGAGAGAGAGTGAGAGAAAGACAGACTAAATAAGAAAAACATAATTGAGAGAGTAAAGGAGAATTTAAATGAGAGGGTGGACATAGATGAAAGAGAGAGACAGAGAACCAATGTAAATGATGAGATACATAAACATGGACACAAGGGGGGCCAAAAAGATAAAATGAGCAAAACTTTAATATACTAAGAAATAAAAAACTACAGTCATACAGGGGCTATATATACTAACTAAACTAATGAGAAGCATCTGGGTGTGGGAGGAGAGAAGGGAAAAACACAGGCTGAAAGGGAGACAATGTAAATTAAAGTGAAAAGAGACACATACAAAGGAAGAAGGGAAATGCTAAAAGCAGAGCTGGGTGTGGCAGAATTGAAAAGTGAAGAAGATGGTGAGAACGAGGAATTTGTTAAATAAAGGCACACCATGAGAAATGTCAGAAATGTGAGATTGCGTTGGTTTTGACATGTGCTGGGGAGAGACTCTGAGTGTTGGAGGAAGGATGTTGAGGAGAGACTGAGTGTGTTGGGAGAAAGGTAATGAGGAGAGACTCTGAGGGCCCAATTTTTAGGGTCAGTCGCGCATTGTCTGAAGTCTGAAGCACAGTTGTCTTTGGGGGAGGGGCCAGCACAAAGCACTATAATGCCAGTAGTCTTAAATGAGTAAATTAGTCATGGGTGTGTTTTGGGCGTATCATGCAATAAACCAATCAGAGTTCACACTCTCACTCCCTTTAAATACCCGGCGCATTGTCAATGGCATGCTGTGTAT
>JBBMFX010029506.1:0-12066 GCA_037832545.1 Rhabdalestes septentrionalis | reverse complement strand
TAAAGCTGCTTTGAGACAATGTCTATTTGTTAAAAGCGCTATACAAATAAATTTGATTTGATTTGATTTGATTTGACTGATTCTGGGGTCTACTGTAGGGAACTTGTCATTTTTTGCTATTTATTTTTTCTTAAAACTGAACCGTGAACTTGATCAGCTTGTTGATTTCATGAGTCATGGGAGTTTGACTGTGCAAGTGGCCAAAATAAAAAAATTTGGGGCAGCTACCAAAACACAAGGACATATCTTTGGACACAATTTCAGGAATTCATCTGTTTAGAATAAAAATAAAAGTATCTGTAATGCTGACTTTGGTGGAATAAGGTGATTGTTCATCCGAATCAAGCTTGTAACTTCTCATCTGTTCCCTCATACCTGGACTGATTGCTCCTGGTTGGTCCGTTTCCTAGCGGTTCTCCATTTGATGAATTCTGCCATGAGCTGTGGGTTGGACCTGAGAATTTGCAGGACTTGTTGCTTCTGCTGGGGCGAGCTGGGTGACCTCAACACACGTAAAAGATCCTGCAGGGCATTGCGGTTGCGGTAAACACCCTGAGAAGGAGCTCTGGGCTGACCTCCCGACCGACCAGCTGGTGGATCTCCAAGAGACTGCAAAAAATAAATACATTTAAAAAATGAACTCACTTCTAAGTTCCTCAGTCTAAATGAGTGTTTATCTAAAACTACATTAAAAAATGCTAATCAAACGCTCTTTTTCTAAACAACTCACCACGTTAACATTAAAATCCTGGACAATCACTGAATGCACTTTTATTGTAAACAAGCCTCTTCTAATAGATTTATGTGAAAAGGTATGTTGCAGTTGGGGTAAATTTCATTTATGTATACATTTGGAGTATTCTCAAAATAATCAATTATTACCACGTTAGATAAACAAACATTTAGTAAAGCACACAAATGACCTCGAAGTGATGTAATAAGTTCTATATTTGTGCTTGAGTTTTGGGGTCAGGTAAAATGGTAGGGCCCATAAAGAAAAACAAAGACCAAACCCTTCTGCTGGATTGGCAGCTTAATGTTTAGGGCATTTGCCCTGCGATCAGGAGGTTGTGGGTTCGATTCCCAAGATTGCTAAGCACGTTTTGTAGCCCATATACCTATTATAGCTTGTTTAAAAAGAGCGATTTGTCCCCTTTAACAAGACTTCACCAGATTCCGATCAAATTTTGTTTTGACCACAAAATTCTATTAATGACAAAAACAATAATGTTTACGTTATAATATATATTTGCCAATTCTAATAAAATTTACCGCACCGTAAATGTAAACGAAAAGCCCTAAATATCCGCACACCTGAAAACCCCTCTCTCAGATCTGAAGGTGCTGCCATCTACTCGTCTCCAGATTCATGAAAGCTACAGCAGGGGAAAGATTATTAAAGCCTCGTAGCTCTGGAATGCCCTTACAAATACATTTTAAGACTCAGACGCAGCCTCAGTTTATGTCCAAGCTGAAAACCTACTTGCTCAGTCAAGTCTGCTGTAATTCTTTTTTCCTTTTCAGATAAAGTATGTAGACCTGGGAGGTGGCGGCCAAGTGGGTGGGATGCTTGCCTCTGGACCAAGAGGGCACAGTTTCAAATCCTACATTCAGCATCCCACCACTGGGTTCCTAAACAAGACACTTAACCCCAAGTTGTCCCCTGTTGTAAGGGAATGGAAGTCAAGCTTGTAACTTCTTGTTTGTTCTTGCATACCTGGACTGATTGCTCCTGGTTGGCCCGGTTCCTGGCCTTCCTCCTTTTGATGAACGCTCCCATGAGCTGTGGGTTGGACCTGAGAATTTGCAAGACTTGTCGCTGCTGCTGGGGCGAGCTGGGTGACCTCAACACACGTAAAAGATCCTGCAGGGCATTGCCATTAATTGCTTGAGAAGGAGCTCCCGGCTGACCTCCCGACCGAACTGCGAGTGGGTCTCCAAGACACTGCCAAAAAACAAACAAACAAACAAACAAAAAAGTTAATCAGTGTAAATTACTGTTCAATACAGTCAAAATGCCTCTAAACGTACTAAAACCTACAGAGTTTCATGCATTTTAAGCTACATTAGCAAGATTTTGCCAGCACCCTATAGCTGTGGTTAGTTACATTTGTGTAAGTATGTTTTTCATGTTTAATATGCATTATATACATATATGCAAGGATTTCAGATAATGTTCTGTTTTTAAATAAACGGTGCCCATGAAACCTAATTAACTTGAGCTGACTAAGTGAGTGTTTCTATCGAAAAAAAGCCCTCGAACTCACCATGTGAACATTCCCTGGACCAATACACTTTGAAAATTAAAATAATATGCTGAGTTACGATTGAAAATACCCCATACCCCATTTCCAGAAAAAAAAAATTTTTTTGAATAAGTTCCAAGAATATACTCAAAATAATCCACATTAATTATGCAAACCTAGCAACAAATCACACTGAGCTGGTTTAATCAGTACCACTTCTGCCCTTGAGTTAAAAACTAAAAAAACACTACTATGAACAAAATAGTGAGAAAATAAAACAACGTACGCAAGGTCAGGTAAGACGGTAGGGCCTATAAGGAAATCTTTGACCAACCCCCCCTTGCTGCACTATCTCGGACATACCATTTATTAAATTCAGATGGCCCCTTACTTCCAGTCCCTTACTAACTCAAAACTGCTGTTGCATAAAGTGGAAGTAGGGAAAACAGGTTGGTCTAATAGGTTTCAAGATCCACCCGAGCTGAGTCATCTTCTCCAGAAATGAAAGCAGAACCTCAAAAAATAGACTCGCTTCTGAGTTCAGAGGTCTACATTTTGAGTTGATCGTTCCTGAAACCAATCAAAAATGCTAAGAGGACGTTCAGGACAGTCTAAACTCCCGTTAAGACACGTAACTCAGCTCCAGCCTTACAGAACCAGCCCAAAGTCCTGTTAAACACTAAACCTAGCTCCAGGGCTGAAGAATCAGTCTAAACTTCTGTTAAAGCACTAAAACCACCCCAGTCGTGAAAAATAACAGCCTCAACTCTTGTTAAACTCCTCTTACCCTGTTTGGTTCCATTCCTGAGGAGAAAGCGCGAAGAGCCCGGAACAGCCCTGAGTCTTCAAACACGGTCTGACGTCACATACGGACTCTGCGCATGCGCATCCATAGACGCCGGTGTTCCTCACCTAGGTGGGTCTTTCAAAATCCTCAGTTCCGTAGCAAAAGCTAAGCTATCACGCTTTTACATTCAGAATGAGGTTTAGAACGAAATAAACTCCACAAAGTGAGCATCAGAATAAAGGTAGAGAGGTCTTCAAAACGTAACAGTCAAATTCCTGGATTAGGCTACGAAAGATCTGATTCCCAAGCCTTACAGTGGCAGAATATGCATGGAAAGTTTTGTTCACTTTCAATTTTTCAAGTTTATTATTAAGTTGAAAATATATCATATTCTAATTTTTTACTTGTTTAAACGGGAGGCTGATATACAGTATTGAGTCACCCTGTAGTACCATACAGATATTAAAGGAAATGAGAAGAAAGCTGACCTAAAAGAGGATAATCTGGTTAAAATTATTCTGTACCTGAGTGTTGATGTTGTCCAGCTACAAAGTTTGAATGCTAGTAAAGCAATACTTATCTCATACATCAAGAGGTAAGTACGGAATAGGCCTGTCACTATAAACAATAAATCAATGAAATTGCACGATAATTAAAATGAAGTTTGATCATTTTCGTTTGCATGCTTTTTGGCTTACTACGGAAGCGTAATGCATTCACTTGAGAAAAAAAATTCTGCTCTTAAATAATGCCATAATTATCTCGGAATTTCTGAATTACTGATATAATTATCTCTGAATTAACGAGATAGTTTTCATGAAGATAAGAGAAACCGTTCTGTTTTTCTGAATGAACGAAATACAGTTTTCATTTAAAAAATTATCTCAAAAGCTCTCACTTTGCCTAATTTAGAGCTCGATTTCACTGCAACAATGTCACACCATAGATTCATTCCGTTTTATTTTGGTCTGGATTTGAGACATTGGGAAATACTTGCAGCTTTAAGTAACATATATGGCATTGTTATTTGTTTGTCGACACTCTGCTGGAGGCTCGAGCTGATATCAGCAGTAGCCTCAAATGAGATTCTTTACAGTTATGATCCGTGCCCTGTAAACTTATACAGTTTTCTGTCTGCGTCCTGGGTCATGTTTAATATTGTTCTAACATAAGCATAAGACATAATACTAAATACTAATACTATCTGTCTCTGAGGGTGTACTCACACTAGACATGGTTGCCTTAAACCGGGCCCGGGTACGATTGTCCCCCCTCCGCACTCGCCATCCGGCCCAGCAGCTCCTGTGGCACGGAGGGGGTGGGAGGGGTTCAACACCCCCACTTTTGCTAAAATGTGATTCCACCCCCACCCCCCCACACTTTTGTCAGATTATATTGTATTAAATTGATTAAATTGTATTTATAACCTGGCATCCCCATCTCAGAACCCCCCACTTTTTGAAAGCTTGATACGCCCCTGGTGTTATTGGCACCAGTTTTTTCTCCCCAGGATATGGCTCACATTTTACTGTAATGTTCTTGTCTGCTTGTTTCAGAAAAGTGAAGTGATGGGAATATTTTCATTTCGTGAAACGGTCACTCGCTCCAGCCGAATCTTCTTCCTTAGAACACGACTATGCAGCAAACTGGCGCAAAATCAGGTGCACCTGCACTACAACGATTTTAATGTGGCAGAGTGTACTTTTACCTTTAAGTTCATAAAATTAAATAATGATATTAAGTGAGTTTAAATATTTTACAATGTAACGCAAGTACATTATAAGCAACTGTAATTAAAATACCTCAGATTTAACAGTAATCAGTTACTCTACTTTTTCAGTGGAACAGTAATTTAATTACAGTAATGTGTTACTTAGTAATGCATTACACCCAACACTGATTCTGGTACAAAAGCAGATATTCTAACTTTTTTTATATATTTTAATCAAGCTTTTCATTTTAAACAAATCCACAGAACAGAAACAGTAACAAACAGAACCAAACAGTGTGTCCTCAGTGCAGGCTGAAATTCAGAAAAATCAAATGCCTCAGCCTGGATAGGTGGATGCGGTTTCTTCTCTCAGTTAGTATCTAAAGATGGACGGACAGATGCTTCACCTGACTGACGGGTTTGTAGTAGGGCTGTGCGATATGGACAAAAGAAACCTATCACGATTTTCTTGAATAATATTGCGATTTAGACTGAGTTAGACTTTCAAGTGCACAAGAAACAAGTAGAGGAGCTCGTTAGGAATTCAACGGCCCACTCCGAAGTCTCTCCAACCCTCCTTACAGGAATAGTTTAAGAACATTTTATGGGGATGCAGGTCATTCAGGTTTTATCTAGTTCGATATTGAAAAACAAGTTCCCCTCATTATAGCTTTATAGCAGCTGCAAATGGGACCGACTCCATATGAAAGTTTAATTATCTGAATACAATGTCATTAAAGTCCCTTTTGGTGTAATGGTCAGGCATCCTCACCAGCTGAAAACCAGCTGAGACGTAGACTGCTGCGATCACAAAAAAGCAACAAACTTTCTAAACAAAATGATTTTAAAAAGAAATATATATATACATCATTATTGGCACGATAGCAGCTTCTTATTCTCCTTCTACTAAGTTCCTCTTGGCCTGTGGGACCGTGTAAAACATCCTCGCCCTCCCCAGCTCCACCTCAAGCGGCCATATATTATATTATGTGTAGTGTGCTCTGTGTTTTCATAAGAGTTTAGATATAGGAAATTATGACACTTTGTTCATAAATGTTTGAAAGCTTGCTGAATGTGATAAAAGTGGTTTCGAGTTGGTTTGGTGTTGTTTTATAGTGATTTTATCGAGATATGTCTTGTTTTCCTCGAGAAAAATCCCTGTTGTCAGGTTTGTGGGCGGAGTCGGTTGTCCTGTCCTGATGTGTCGGCTCGGTCGTGACTCTCAGAACTCTGAATGAAGAAAAGAAACCTGTGGGCTCGCGTTTATTTGTTTATAATTATATTATAAATATATGGATTATAGAAAACAAGATGGACCCTCAGCTGGAAATAATTTCCAACGAGCCCAAGCATGAAGCACTACTCCCCGTGGAGTACTGGCACGGGAGCCTCCGTGCTCTGTGCGTCAAAGCTCCGATTCCCGTCAAACTTCACGGTTAGATAGGGCTCTATGAGACCTTTCCAACGAGCCTGAGCACAAAGCTCTCCTCCACCCAGAACTGGAGAAACTCACACTTTAAACCCAAGGTGTCCCAATATTTTTTACAAACGCATCCAACTTCACAGCTGGATAAGTCTCCAGGATATCTTTACAACGACCCTCGTTTACCATTATAGTCCACGGAGTTATTAGCCGTAAACCGTTCGAGCCGGGGAGCAGTAAAAGGCGGAGCCAGAGAGGATTAAAATGCGCTCCGGTTATATTGTCACCTTTTTTAGCTTATTTGATATTGTATTTTGCACTATTCTACTGTTCTGTTCTTTTGAACCCTTATTTACTCCTATCCTCTGTTTGCATTGAGCATGTATAGGACAAAAGAATTTCCCTCGTGATAAATAAAGTTCTTTCTTATCTTATCTTCTTATCTTATCTAACGCTGCATTTCTCCCCGCAGCTCGGTGGCGGAAAAAAACGTAAAAACGCGAAATCTTTACAGGGACCATCATCTCCCCAAGATCAATCGACCGTGACCAGCGAAGCTCTCCTCTGAGCGGCGAAACTCCGCAGGGCAAGCAGCAGTCCCCGTCAAACTTCACATTCAGACAGGCTTCACGAGACTTTTCCAACGAGCCCTGCTTCTCTAATAGACAAGTTCTGTACACACTGCTCCGTTTTCTCTGGAACGCTTGATTGGAACGCGCTGCATTGTGATTGGTTCAATTAGCATACTGCCAGAGCGCACAAAAATCTTGTGGTAAGGTGATGTAGAAATCATGCATGCTCACACCGAGATTTCGATTCGATTTCAATTAATCGTCCAGCCCTACCCTGAATGAAGCCATAGATGAGAGGGATGTGGGCTTTGTGGAAAAGTTGCAACAGAAGACATTTTAGCCAATGCAGGTAAACAGATAATCTGGTACAATCAGTAATTGCATAAAATATTCAGATTACAAACACTGTTGATGTAGAACACGCATTTATCATAGCTGGTCATTTTACTTATATCTAGTTGGTCACCTAGCTAAGACATGGATTCATTTATAACAAAGCAGTAGACATCATGTCAGAATTAAAGTGAGTTGATTGACAAATACATGGAAAACAGATGAATCTGCTACTGCTTCTTTTCAAGTTCTATATCAAAGAATAATTTAGTGAGCCTTGAACTGACAGTTTAGTGAAATCTCTAGGATCTCAAAAGCCACTGCTGTTATATGAGCCCTGCATAATTTCTGTTTAAAAAGTCACTGTTTTATTTACAGTTAATGAATTTAATGCTCATCAAAAATTCCATGAAGTGATGTTACACTTGAGTGAGCATTCAAAAACATTGACTATCCTATACATACAGTTTCTATCCTGCATCATGGACATATGCACCATATAGCATGCAGCTGAGGGTCCAGTAAAACTAGACTTGCCTGGTCTTGTTTTTTTTTTTTTAATGACCCACCTGCTGGGTGACGTGGACAGGCTTGCTAGCTGGTTGAAAAGGCTGATGTTTCTCAGTGACAGCACTGGTCTTGGAACTAGTGCTCTTTTCTGCATGGGATGGTGGAGGGACACAGGCTGTGCCAGGCTGCGCTTGTGCATTGTCTCGATGAGTAGACTGATGCTTAATGTCATCTTCCCAGGACCCAATTGTGGCAGCAAGGTTTGCTAGTTTGCCCTTCCTTCCCAAGCGTGGCTCTGAGGATGTGAAAGTTGAAGCTGCAGTAGTAGGAATCTCTGTTCTCTTACGAGGAGACACATCAATGTTGTTGGGAACCAGTTCAGAGTTGCCTGCAAATAAAGTACAACACAACACAAATTAAAAACATCAATTGTACATCATGCCCAAAAGTGTAGAAACTATGTTATCTAGCTCTACTCAAAACCATTTGAATTATTTCCATAACAAACAAACCCTACCATCACATTCCCAGTATTGCCTCTGCTCAGCCAGTCTCTGCAGGCGGGATTTCATGTTGCTGGGGTTCGGCATGGAAGCAGTGCTGTCTTTAAGAATCGTATTTTCTTCCTTCACGATAGAATGTTTCATTACTTGGTCAGCAAACACTGTTACTGAGTGTGAATTACAAGCCACCATCTTCTCTGTGCCTGAAGGGGGGTGCTCTGTGTTGGGCTGAATAGGTTGGACAGCGGTTCTCTCTGCTGCAGCAGAGCGTATATTGCTCGGTGCCATGGGAGGCTTCTTGTCTGTTTTATCTGAGGCTCCACCAAGAAGGGCACCGGGCTTGTTTTCTTCCCCATTTAAACAGGCATTCTCCTCTGAGCAGCGACGCTTTGAAGGCGAAGGTTTGGAGGAAGGCAGAACTGTAGCACAAATACACACACAAGTCATTTTGTTTGGACATTCAGGGAAATTGTATTTGGGGAAAGCCTGTCAAATGATCAATATTAAAGGGAAACCAAAACCTGTGTTTTCTTTCTGTGTAGGTTAATTTTGCTCTTGTGGGTAGGCATTATGCATGTTTAAAGTATGTCCAGTTAATAGCTTTCTAGAGCTAAAATTCTCCTATTTCACTGTAATCTGTTAAGCTCCAGTCTTGGGTAAATCAAAAACCAATGACTGAACAAAAATTTACCAGAACAACTGGATAACAAGTATAAATGAGCTACCAACCAAGCTAGTCTGCCGTGTCAACAGGCCACTCTTGCATTTTCTGGATGCAGAACATTAAAGCAAACAAGGGCCTTGACTTAATCATATCTTTTTTTCTTTCTTTTTTTTTTTTTTACTTTGATGCCCAAAATTATATACAGAATCATAAACATGGGAAACTGTTTAAATGTATTTCTTGGAATTTTATATTGTCACGCTGAGTGACCTGTGAAACACCTCGAAGCCACATGCATTTTTAATGTCACAAATTGCCATACACATTTTAAGTACATTTTCTAAAATATACCTTTCAAAAACCAGCATAATGTCCAGCATTTTATAGTGTAGAGTTGATCTTGTATTCCCTTTGATAAGTTCAGTTGTTTGAAACTAACAGTGACACTAGGCACTGAACTGAGAACAATGTAATCAGAACTCAAAAGATCTCACAAGCCATGGCAACTCTGATTCCACAATTAAAAAACAAACAACCCCCCCCCTCCGGTCAATTATGCAAGTTTTGTTTTAAGGAATATGTGTTACCTTTTTCCACTGGAGGCTCACAGATGAGACTGTTTGTCTCTGCAAGTGGCTCTCTCACCCTCTTGGCCATTTGTCGGTTGCCTGCCGTAGGTCTCTCTGCCATCTTCTTCTGAAGATTCTCCCTGCGAGCACGTGTGCGTTCTAAGAGTTTCTGTTGAACAATAAAGAATGAAGTGTTGATTTTCATAACGCGATGTCTTATTCAGTAGAAAACCTGTAATATTTTTTTTCCTGTGTGTACATGATTTTTAATATGATTTTTAAAAATGGGTAATATGATACACAATTTCACTTAAGTAGATAAAGCAACTAACTTAATAGGGGTGGACGATAATTTAATGAAGGGTCATAGTTCTTCATTATTATTATATTTTTGTAATATAGGTCAGAACATACATAATATATTTTTGTAATATAGGTCAGAACATACAAAAAGGAAACAGTGGAACAAAAAACACAAATTCTTCAAAAACCATGAACTCAATGAGTGTTTCTACACTGCATTACCCTGTGCTGTCCTAAATATTTACGTAGGGGAGA
The DNA here is from genome assembly GCA_037832545.1 of Rhabdalestes septentrionalis. NCBI lineage: Eukaryota > Metazoa > Chordata > Actinopteri > Characiformes > Alestidae > Rhabdalestes > Rhabdalestes septentrionalis. The sequence goes on along the minus strand of JBBMFX010029506.1, from coordinate 2,190 downwards.
TTCCCGAATAAGCTTTTGTGGTGCAGTGCGTCTCACTGCACATTTATTATTACTTCAGTTTTATGGTGAAACTGGGATGAAAAAACAAAGCATGTCACACCCATAAACACCTGCAAAAACAACTTTATTTGCATGTACAAGCAAAGGTCTATTGCATAGCCCCTCACAGGCGTGATTAATAATAGCAAGTTCAAGCATTGCAAAGCTTTGCTGGCAGTCTCCCAGGAAAAGAGTGGAAATTTCAGTTAGTGGTTGTCACTCCCAAGGAATTCCAATCATGTGACACGATTACAGCATTTTTTTGGTGGCCACAACTGAAAAAGGCTGCAAAGCCTGAATAAAGTAGGTCTCTGCGAGTACTTTTATTTCTACTCATCTATGTCTCCAGTAGAAAAACCACAATATCCTTCTCCAGCAAAACATAGTACAGCTTTTACTCTATTGGTTATGCTGCAACAATGAAAATGTTCCACTTGTGGGACTAATAAATGGTCTTGAAACACTTCCTGAAACATAACACACAAGATATAACCTACTTACAGAACAGAACCCACTTTATGAAGGTTTGCCTTTAATCTGAAGCTATTATATGTCCAAAGCATTACAATCGTCAGTTAAACTATTAATCATTAGCTAAATTAACGTAATCTTATTTAAACAACAACCAAATCAGCTCCACCCTACATCAAGACTAATGGCAAAGCTAATAATAAAGCAGCTCAGCTCTCGAGGCGCTTAAAACCAGCTGCGGATGCACTAGTGTACATATTTAGCCACAGATTAGATCAGCTATATTGAAATTAAATGTATATAATTAATGTTATCAACAAATCTCTATGTGGAGAGTGGTGTTCTGATCCTGCCAGTTGCTGCCACAACGCTAACTTCCAATTTGACAAGGATACACTATGCTAATTCTGAACAAAAGCAAACCTGTTAACAATATTTATTCTGAACAAAAAAGGCACCAATATCAAATATATTTACTGCTTGAAAAAATGAACAAAGTGAACTGTTACATGGCTAAGTCACTTTTTTAACTAGGTAGTTGATAACGGTACCTTGTGCTTAGTCTCACACGAGGCAAAACATGTTTAAAAACTTTTTAAAATGCTACAGAGCCCATTTACCTCCGTGAAAGGATCCATCCCGACTTCGTATACAGCCAAATTCTAAATCTAAACAAAAGTTACCCCACCTCGACGTCGTTTTCCCAAAGAAAACTGGAAATAAACCTTTCTCCCCTGTTGCCTGAGCTCCTGCTCTTCAGCTGTTCAAATTTGAATTTCAGCGCTGCACCCACTACGCATGCGCCAACGGTCCTGCATACGTAACAGCCTCCTCCCTTCACAAATACACTAAATGGCCCAAAGTATTGGGACGCCTGACTGTGACATCATCATGGACATTAATGACGTTGTATTCAAGTACATAAACTTCACTATCTGTCTCGAATTATACTGTTGCGGATTCACCCATTTTCTATTTGTTTATTTATTATTTTATTATTCCTGTTATTCCTTTCACTTTGCTAAAGCCTGCATACACTACATGGAGAAATGGATTGGGACACCTGATTGCCACCAACAGGGACTTTAATGTCATTATATTCCAATACATAAACCTTAATACATAAACTTCTAATACATAACCCGCCTCCCCGTCTTGGATTCATGTCCCATTCTCAATTCTGTCACATTGTTAAATCGGCTATTTATAGTATTGTTTCGGTCATTCATTGCACGCTGCTCCTTTCCTTCACAAATTCACAACGTGGACAAAAGTTGGATGCCTGAACATTACGACATTCGGTGGCCCACCTACCGCTGAGGAGTGTGCACAATGGGAAAAATAGAAACAAAAATATTTTCAGCGTGAGAGCGTGTCAGATGCGTGTGTCTCAATCTCATTGCGTGAGAGTTGGCAGCCCTGAAATACATAGACTTTAATATGGAGTTTATACAGCCCTTTGCAGCTATATCAGCTTACGTTCTTCTTGGAAAGCTTTCCACAATATTTTGGAGTTTCTGTGTGAATTTGTGCCCCTTCATTCTGTAGAGCAGCGTTTCTCAAACTATGGGCAACGGACCTGTGCCGGGCCGTGAGAACTTCAACGCCGGTCCGCGGACACTCGGTTCTGCAGCAATCAAATTTCGGTCAGATCCAGCTCTGATCTCAGCGCTGCTATCA
>JBBMFX010029498.1:0-12066 GCA_037832545.1 Rhabdalestes septentrionalis | reverse complement strand
GTTAGGGGCTAGTAATATTATTTTAATAATAATGTTGCCCAAAATTATAATCTTTCATGGGGCCCAAGATTTCTGGCAGTGTCCCTGGTAGCACGCATTGATGTGTCAGTGTATTTCAACCCTGGGAATGTGTTTATGTCAGCTGTGAATGTTGTCATCCCTAAACTGTCCATGGACTCAAACCAGACAGAAGTATTGTGGGTAGTATTTTAATGTTATTTCACTCTTTATAGCATTTTGCAGCCTTTTTTCAATGAGAGAAAAACTTGACCTTGCTAACTTTTTAGCAATGGCCTGGATGACCTTCACCTTTCTCACAGCATTAAACAAACATTTATTAGTGTCATAGAAAACTCCCACTGAAATTTATCTTCAGCCCAAACAGACAAAGTCGTACTTTGTTGATTTCCCAGTTGTTAGTTTGTGTCTCCATTGTTGTTTTTCTTGCACAGACAGTACTTTTTTTTTTCCATGTTGGAATGATAACATGCTGACCAATCAGAAAGCAGGGACAGAGTCAGCCCGATGGTGGCCCACTTTCGGCCCTGCCGTCAAGCAGGGGGCAGCCTGGGTATGGCACTGGTACTTTACCTATAATGAATAAACATTTGTTTGTGGTATGGCACGGTTCCCTGTGCCAGAGGAAAAGGGATTTTAGAGATAGGGAGCTGAAATACCCTGACTGTGCATTAAGCATTATGTCTCTGTAAACATTAAAAATCAAATTGACTGTCTGAACACAGCAGAAAGATACAACACCAAGACCAGACTGTTTCTGAAACTTTTAATTATACAGCTAATGTAGTATCTGCAATCCGATCCCAATTGTTTTCCAGTGATGTGTGAAAGCAGTCAGTGTGTGAGAGCAGTGTGTGGAGCTCCAGAGGACGTGCATGCCCAGTTGCCTCAGCTATCTTTTGTTTTCATGGGCGATTAATTTGGCATGACTGGATTGTGTGACAGGTAATTCAATGGTTCTGGATGAGTGCTGGCCAAAAGAGATTCATACAGTCGCACGCCAGGGGGTCCCAATGGCCATGCATGCAGCTCTCCTGGGTCAGCACTTTACATAACTGAGAACCTGCTCAAAAAAAACGGAAATAGCACCTAGGGCACAAAAATGCACTTTAATCTAAACTGCTATTAACTGCTCCTACAAACCTCCATTTGCATTTCTAACAATACACTTAACTGTAAGTTACTTATTTATTGTATTTATACCCCAGCATTCTTTATATATAATGTAGTGGATTTCATACTGAGTGTTTTATTGGATTTATTTAGGGTTACACCAAGTCCTGGATCATGTAGTGCTGTGAATAGAGATTTTCCACTGAAAAGGAAAGGATAGTCTAAGACTAGGCTTAATCCCTGTCTGGGAAACCGGCCCTATATGTAATAATGTTCTCGTCGTTGAGTCTCGTTGAATTTCCACTGGAATCAATAAAGTCTTCTGATCCCAATTCTGATTCAGATACTACTGCTACTATTACTACTAATACTACTACTGCTGCTACTATGGTTAATAATAATAATAATAATAATAATAATAATAATAATAATAATAATAAGCAAGAAGGAGATGTATATATACAAACACAAAAAACTCCCTCAGTCGCATAAAGCAACAGAACAAGCAGCAGACACTGGGAGAGCCTTTCTATTCATTTCCACAAACTACTTTACTCCCATGGCAACTGCCACTCAGGCAACTGTTTACCTAATGAAGCTTTGACTCAGTTGACCCACAACAACAACAAAAAAAGTGCCTCTGGGTAGTTTGACTGGCCGGGAGTGCTTGTCTATCAATAATGCAATAATGCACAACGCCTGCCTGCCGTGCACACTTTACTCAGCCTCTCTGAAGGAGCCCCTCTCCAAACCCACACCTGCACTGGAGGCTTCCATGAAGAACTGGTAAGACTCATTTCAGAAACTAGCAAACGTTTTGTTGAAACAACTTTTAACTTGAAATTTCTGGATTTCATGCATTGGCAGAGAAAAGGGAATGGATGGTGTACATGACAACAGCTCAAACCATCAAGACTTAATGCACACATATTCCACTTTTCAAATTCTGTGTCGGATGAATTCCAAACAGTACATTTAGGTTTAAATCTTTCAGTTGTAAAATTTAAGAAAGGTTATTAAGATATTTCAGTAAACAAAGTAAAATATCTACTACTTTTCTGTCTATTACCTTACTGTGTGCACACTAGATTGGGTGTGTTCAGGTGTTGTACTGTTGTGCCTTATAGGTAATATGGGTCATGTGCCTTTTAATTTTTTTCCCTAAAAACCATGAATAGTAGAATAAATGCAATTTACATGGAAGCCAATGTGTTCACTTAACCATTTCCAGGTCAGTATATTTTGTAGCTACCATCGAATGCCTGGACCACCTCAGACAATACTTCATTTGATTAAATCAGGTGTGCTGCAAACTTATGCAAAGGTTGGAGACTTCAAGAATAAATCTGAAACTAAAGCTTTGTTCCTCTTACCAACACAACAAACAGTACTTTTAAGGTATAAAACTTTTATGGTTTTTGCTCCTTTGTTGTTCACATTAGCACTTTACTGTATATACCTATATAAGTGTCAGAATCATCTTGAATATTGTGTTGCTCTCTTCCTTCTGTTATCGGGAAACATTTCTGAGCAACAATGGAGTTGATAGGATCAACCCAGACGGCCACATACGCACGGCCGAAGAGCAGCCACTTCCTACCAGCCATTACCACAATGGCGTCCAGCTATCGGAACCTCCAGCCGCTCCTGAGCGCCAACCAGAATGGCAACATGCCCTGGAGGACTAACACTTACTTCAGGAGTGGAAGTGCTATTCCCTCAATCATGTCCACTTCCCAGAGGGAAAACCTGGAGCTTGTCCGGGCCAAGACAATGTTCTATCCCTCGAACAGAACAGCCCTGAGTACCCGCTATACGCCGGATGACTGGTTTAAGTCCAACTACAACAATTACCGAGAGTCGGAATCATCCAGGAACAATGCGGAGAGGCTACGGAGGGACACGATCAGACTGATTCAGGACCGAGAGCAGATGACCCGAAGGACACAGGAGGACACCAGCAGGAACCTTGGAGAGAGGCTGAACGACATCGGCTTCTGGCGGTCAGAGTTGCATCATGAGATCGACAACATGGTTACGGAGATTTCAGCACTAACAGAGGTTAAGAGGCGGCTGGAGAGAGCTCTCGCTGAGACCGAGGGGCCACTGCAGGTGGGAAAGGATATTTGCATGTGTACCTTTTTAAGATTGCGTATGGTTCTAACTTCCTTTGCGTCCAAAGCTGTAGAACAGGTGAACATGTCTCCACTGTGTCTTTGATGCAACTAGCTGTTTCTTTGTTCTAAACTGTTCTTAAAAAATTCATTCTGAAGGGGTTTTAAGCAGCTCACAAAAGTTGCAGCAATGTGCCTGCTAACATTCAAATTCGTGTTCCACATGCAAGACACATTCACAATGTAATAGACAGAAGCCTGCCTGATGGGTTCTTCACTTTATTTGAAGTCACTAAGAATGTGTTGCTAGGAAACCCTGAAAATAAACGACACAGGACGAGTCCAGGTTGGTCATTCTTCAGTGTCACCATGTCATGGTGATCTGGGAAAAGCTCCAGTAGCAAGACTGGGTCAGTTGAGAACGATCAGTTTACAGTGCTTTCTTATGGAGTTCTAGGTAACAGACACCTCTTGGATAGAGGATGTGACTCCACAGGCCGTAGCATGTTTAAACAGATAGGACCAGCATGACCTAATAATACAATTCAGTGTTCAGTCTAAATGCTCTTTGGACACTAATATATATATATTTATATAAATTTATTGATTTAGGACTATTACATTCTTTACAGATATTGTAATCTTGAGAAAAGCTGTAACCCAAAAGCCTTAAAAACACATAGGGTAACATATGAACTTTTTCTTTTGCAGATGGCTCAAGAATGCTTGTTCCACCGAGAAAAGCGAATGTCCATTGACCTTGTCCATGATGATGTAGAGAAGGACCTGATCAAGGTAGAGTCCAATCAGTTTAACGTATTCAACATTCACTCTATTCAATCCCAGAAGGCTTATTATTCTGTAACCATGATGGACACAATGATTTATTCTCTTTAAAAGTCTGTAGTAGTATTTTGAACCTGCTGGAACATGCTGGCCATTTAAGGGATTAAAATGGCACATTAAGAAAATAAACTACCCAGACAATGAATGGCAACAAACCAGTGGGGCTAATGTAGCTGCCAACCAAGGACAGTTAAACTACACATTATAACTGTATAGACTGTTTACATACATAAACATCAAGTTGTTTATTGTTATTGTTGGAAGAGAATGTCATATTTCCAAAATCATAATATCATAGGGAACATGTTTCCCAGCTCTAAAGTCTCTTTTCAACAGGTTTACAGAAACTGTGCTGCACCTAATCTGTGTTATGATGGCATGGAAATTTTCACAGCGTTAAAGATACATTTGCTAGCATCACAGAAAACTCCCACTGAAAGTTATCTTTGGCCTTAACACAGAACACTTGTACTTCATTGACTTCCCAGCTGTTAGTTTGCATCTTGCATCTATTTCAGCTATGAGGACAATATTCATCTCTTCCTTAGGAAGTGGAGATAATAAAGTCATGTCAAGAGAGAATGAGGAGAAACCTAGACAAAGCTATTGCACAGCTATCGTGAGTTTCAACCAAATTTCTCAAAGCCAGCCTTTAAACCTCATCCATAAACACACAAACAAGAGAGAGAAGAGAACATACTGATTGCTGTGTGTGGGTGTTTGTGTGTGTGTGTGTGTATATGTATATGGACATGTCTGATTTCTTAGGTCAAATCGAGCATCCCAGCATGAACTGGAACGAGATTTAAATGATAAGGTGACTGCCCAGCGCATCGATGACAGATGTCACCAGCTGAGGAACACCTCAGATGGCATCAGCTTCTACAGAGGCGTTGAGCGTCTTGATCCATCGTGAGTTCCACCACCATTCACAGAGTGCTTACTTATTATACTCAAAAACAAACATGATTCAAATAAAAAAAACATTATCTGGTTTTATATGGGCAACAGTATTGGGACACTTGACCATAACCAACCCCAACAGGGAATTTAATGACATTGCAGTAAACTACACAGACTTAAATATGGAGTTGCTCCCTCCTTTGTGGGTATAACAGCTTCCACTTTTCTTGGCAGGCATTTGCAGTTTCTGTGTGAATTTGTGTCCATTCATTCTGTAGAGCATTTATGAGGTCAGGCACTGGGGTTGAGGTCAGAACTCTGGTGGATCAGTCAAGTTCTTCCACACCGAACTCCACCAGCCATGTCTTTATGGAGTTTGGTTTGTACACTGTGGCACAGTCATGCTGGAATAGAAAAGGTTCTGTGTCCCAGTACTTTTATCCATATAGTATAAATAGATATTGCATTCAGGTTGAGATACTGCAATAACTGATTTATTATTATTCTTGTATTGCTCTAAAAATGCTATAATTTGAAAAATGTTTGTCAAATGTTCCAATAGATTCAGATTAACCTGTTAATGTCCTGTAAGAAGCTGTTTACCAGTTAATTCTGGATGACAGACAGATATTTCTCTCTTTAACTGTGATCACAGCCTGAGTTTGCCTGACTCCTGGTCTAAATTCACGGACGACAACATCCTGCACTCTCAGAGCGAACGTGCCGCGTCCCACAAACTCCGAGACGAGATCGAGGTGCTGCTGAACGCGACCTCCAATGAGATGTGGAGCCAGTTCAACACCGTCAATGTAGCCTTCACCAACCGCGTTTCGGAAATGGCCGATGCCAAGAACAGCCTGCAGACCCATTTGGCCAAGGTGAGGAGCGTGATGCTCGTATCTTAGCCCATGTCCCGGTTTGACATTGTCTAAACAAAAAAACGATGATTAAAGACCCTCAGAACCATCATGTGGTTACCGTCCTACGACCAAGGCTTTCATTTTGAAGTGTGGTCTTCTGGAAATCACTCATGCTGCCATCTGTTCGTCCCTTTGCAAGCCTTGTGGTTGAATCCGACATAATTTGTGAAATTCCCAGGCCATTGTTATCCATTCTCAAAGGCAAGACTCAAATTATAATAGATCATCTAAAATATGTTAATGACGTTCAGCTGCTCTTGATTGCATGGCCATGTTTCATGTCAGCAAGATGGGTTTTGGTGCCATTAACAAATGCAGAGAGGAGGTCCTTTCCACCATGTACTGTACCCCAAGTTAATGATGAGTGACAGAAACAAGCCTGTAAATGGATATTCATCCAGTTTTCTCAGTTCTACAAACCCCCCCCCAGCTTCAAGCCTCTTCTATCCCCTTTCATAACTGGATCAGTGTGTGCTAAATTCAGATGCCTCTGCTGTAATCACATTACAGGGACAGGCATTCAAATTCAAAATGCCAAACAGAGTTGTGTGCTAAATACTGCTGAAAGAGGACTTGAAAAAGGTCGCCGCACCATGCGTGTCTGATAACACACACTGGGAACTATTGTACAGAGGTTTAGCTGAAGGCCAGAGTGAGGCTCTCAGGCCTTCTGGCTGGGTTAAAGCATTGACAGATCTTATCAGTGGCACAAGGTAACCAATAAAGCGTTGTAGCTCGGGCCGTGAGCCATGGTGAATGGACCAAATTAGATAACATCAGATGTAATAAAAAAATTGCAACTGTAAAGAATAATCAGTATTTGATTAGAGAGAATATGTGCTGAAGGAAGTCTCTCCCTCCCTTTTTGATGTGTTCTGTGATGTGTAATATGGTTAGAAAAGTGGTTTTCTGTAACCCCAATCAGTCCATATTTATACAATATGTATAGTTTGTAACTGCGATGACACATTAGGTTTTTGGTAATCAGATATCACCACCTGTCTCCAAATGCACTTCTTTGTCTATCTCAGACCCTTCAGGAGATCTTCCAGACTGAGATGCTCATTGATGCCTTGAAAAAAGCCATTCGGGATAAAGAGAGCCCTCTAAAAGTGGCACAGACCCGCCTGGAGGAGAGAACCCGCAGACCCAACGTAGAACTCTGCAGAGACAATCCATATCACAGGTGGAAACCCATCAGAACTGGGGATCAGAGGAGGAAGATGAATGAATTTTCACACACAAATATGAAATACAGTGATAAGTCATTCAAATGATAGATATTAGGGGCGTGCAGAGTGGCCGCTATGTGTGTCTGTATTTGTCTTTGATCAAGCATTATAATGGCCCATGTATTAAAAAATTGTCAGGTTTAAATCGGGCTCAAGCCGAAAATTACAGGTAATGTGTCGGGCCGGCCTGGGCTCAGACACAAGTTGCTCGCTTCGGGTCGGGTTTCAATTTAAGCAGAGTATCTACTCCAAAACGCGAGTGTGTTACAGGGCGGGAGTGGTTTCCCGAATACAATGTATTTGTCTGAATATCATATTCCTAAAAAACACGTTATTTGTGCCTTTCCGAATACCGTATTCGGGTTCGACTCCACCCCTAATAGATATTTAAACTGAACTGAACTGAACTGAGTTTAAATATTGTTGAGAACCACTGAGGGACTCTCTCTTTCTGTCTCTGTTTCTCTCTCTCTCTGTCTCTATCTTTCTCTCTCTCTCTCCAGGTTGATAAGTGAGGTGAGAGAGATCGAGGACACTATTCACAAGCTGCGGGAGAGACTAATGGAGGCTGAAAACACTCTGCAGAACCTGGTGAAGACTAAAGTGGCCCTGGAGCATGACATCTCGGTCAAGGCCAACTCCCTGTTCCTGGATCAGGATAAATGCATGAGCATGAGGAAAAGCTTCCCAAGCACCCCACGCCTGGTGGGCTATACTTGAGCTCCATTAAGATCAACATCTTGGGCAGTTACATCAGATTGTAGCTGCAAATAAACACTTTATTCAGAAACAAGTGTGTTGAGATTAGTCAACACATGTAACACATGGCTTTTAACTTTATTTGGCCAAGTTTAGCTTGGTTAAATGTCAAGAATAGACCTCTGGATTTATAATAGTTGTACTTAAATCTTATTGAAAGTAAATGTAATGTATTCATTGACAGGTCCTGAGAGTTTGAAGGGTGTATCTGTGACATTTTTCCTTAGTGTGACATCAAGGCTTATGCGTTTTACAATTGTTTTACTTGAATTAAGAAAGATGAGATCTGTACTGTGGACACATTTGTTGGTTATGTTGCTGAATTGTGTGACTCCAAACAAGGCTATACATCAGTTTACAGTCAAGTCCAGTGATCTCTGTTCTTTATTCTCCACACTGTTTAGCTCAAAATCCAACTTGTTTTATGCGTCGCACCACTTTTTCTCAAAACAGACTGAAAAAGAGCAGCCCTCTGAAGCTGAAACACCCACCAGAGAAACAGATGTGGAGACACATGTGTTTGAGTAGGAACTGTGTGCAATCTAAACCACATGCCAGTATTCAAACACCCACTTTACACATACTGTAAAAAGTGGATTGCACAAAAAGCTAGTCAACACACTTTGCTACTTTGGGACGGATAAAAGAGGCTTTTAGATTCATAGGCATTTTTTTATTGTTCTTTCACTCTAGGTCTGTGAACTGTAACACAACTTGTAAGAAAGTAGTATGCATAGCTTCTGAGTTACACCTAAAACCACACACCTCTCACACGAGCTACATTTGTCTTCATTTTCCTGGACCAACACAGCAGAGTAAAAGTTTTCCTCGGTCAACTAAAGCTCTTAGTCATTCATAAAGTCATTCCAGTGGAATTCAGTGTTTGCATCTTGAAAGCAAAGTACATAAGAAAGGACAAGACGTTCCACAGTAGCCAGACAGACTATTGATTTCCATTGAGTTCCTTTGGAGGGAACAACCACACACCACCAATCTCCTCCTAGCCCCGACCTTTGAGTTAAAGCTGGAATGTCAAGTCTTGCTCAAGGCAAATAAAGCTCATTGTTTGACTGGACCTCGTCGCAAAACTGAGACTCTCCCTGCTTTTTTACCATTTATGACTGGTATTGGTCTTCATATTCTACTTTAGTATCTTTTTCTTGTTTTTAGACACTCACTGAAACCCAAACCTAGACCTCCACTCTACACCTGCACTTGTATAGCCAAAGAGTACAATATCATGTCAGATATTCACTTTGCGAGTCACTCAGCACCATGTTTTGGAAATATTTTTTGAACCCAATAGGGTTTGACTGTTTATGTTGGAGACCTTTAAAATATATGCTTGACCAAATGTGTGTTGGGATCATTAAACCTTTTTGGGTTCTGACAGACCATTTCATGCTTGGATTTTAGATGTTCTACTGGATGTGACTATTATTTTATCATGATCTAATGATGGCTGCTTTCATTGTTGTTTCTGGATGGTAAGCAGATTTTATTTGATTATTAATGGTGGACTGGTTCATGTCAGTTTCTAACTAGGCACTTCAATAAATCTGACATAATTTAATCTGGTTTGGATTAGGTTCAGATACCAAAACATGAGTTCAGACCAAAATATCAGGCCTTGTGGCTTTCACAGCTGCGAGAATGGAAAACCGTAGAAAGCCTGTAATAATGATATTCTGTATACTTTTCTCTCTTTCTTGTATATATCTCCTTTTCAGTTACACATTCCTGTGTCTTTCAAGGTGTCTCCTGTATCATAGCTCTTTCAAAATCGTAACATGTCACATCATGATTTGACATGCTAAAAGATCCTCATTAGGATGCCCACCTTCCACACCCCCACCACCCGTACAAACATGGCCGATCACAACGGCATGCTTAACGCAGGGACATGCATATATATGTCTCTCTCCTCAGCAAAACATATGATGCATTGGACACAAATAACTGGCCTTTGCCCTGTCCTCTCAACCCTGTGCTCTGAGGAATCCTCTCTGGAATCCTCACTGCAGTCCTCGCATATCCACAGTTTATTTATATCAGTGCTGCAGCCAAACTCATTTGAGTTTCTGTAGCAGCTTCAGACAGGCCTGCAGATAACGACAACAGAACTGCAGTTACGAGGTGCATGGAAATGTCTAAAGATGCTTTTGCAACCAAGACAATGGCGTAAATATTAGTAGTTTTACTATTACCAGTATAGGATTTATATAGGTCATGTGGATTTGTAAGGGTAAACAGTACACATCCCAACATTAAGCAGTGTATGACATGAACACATCATAAATATACAGGATCTAGTAGAACATGATTCTGGTTATCTTGTAATCCCAGAACAACCTCATCTGCATATTTGCAATCTTAATCTATACACACACACTATATGGACAAACATATAGGGACATCTGACCATTACACCAACAGGGACTTTAATGACGTTGCATTCAAATCCATAGACTTTAATATGGAGTCGATCCACCTTTGCAAATATAACAGCTTCCACACTTCTCTGAAGGCTTTCCACAAGATTTTGGAGTTTCCCTGGGAATTTGTGTCCATTCATTCTGTAGAGCAGTTATGAGGTCATACACCGATGTTGGACAAGAAGTTCTGGATCACCATCTCCGTTCCAAGTTCATCCCAAAGGTGCTGGATGGGGTTGAAATCTGGGCTCAGTGTGGACAGACAACTTATAGCACTCTGAACTCCTACACCATGTCTTTATGGAGCTGCTTTGTGTACTGGGACACAGTCTTGTTGGAATTAAAAAGGTTCCTCACAAACTGGGTCCACAGTAATTAGGAGGTGGGTCCCAATACACTTTGGTCTCTTCAGCTGCCGTGCAACTGTTTAACTAACTTGGAAATACATTACTGGAAAAGCATATTGTTAGAAATGGAAAACAGCATGGAAAATGGCATGCCAGGGTTCTTTGAATGGGAGTCATAGTAAAACATATATATGCATATGTTTAAAATGACTCCTATACAAAGAGACCTGGTGTACCACTGTCTGAATTGTTTTCCACCTTTTTATCAACAATTAAACAGTTGTAATGCATTTCAAGAGACCAAAGTATACAAATGGGTGTATATTACATATATCTACATCTACATGAATCATCACACAAAATGCAAATATGCATAAAATAATGAAGCCAAAATACACATTGCTATAAAATATACAGCATATTTGTCCTCCTCACAGCCCAGTAAAAGCAGTCATTGTAATACATGCCTGTGTAAAGGGCATGTAGTCTTTAACTGTAATTGCGCTCATTAAATGACGCCAAACATATGTGGCACGCTTGTTTAGGAGCACTGGTGCCAGGGAGAACCTCACAGTGCAATAAATCCTAAACGTTTTCAAGAATTAATGAGAATTGATACGGTGAGACTCCCAGGAAAGACCTCTTTTTCAGTCTGGCTTCACTTTCTTCCAGGTTATTCAGGTTTTACATACTTAAAAGCAAATGAAGACAGAGGAAAGGACGGAGTAACATTTCTTGCTCTTGAGGGTTCACGGACTGGGCCTCATAACTGCATGATGGTTGAAGTCACAGTTTATAAAACAGGAACTCTGAAGCAGCGATGATAAGGGGCCTTCAACTGCAGGCTGTCCATCATTCTAACTGCAAAATGACTGCAGTGGAAAAAAGAAACAACTCGGCGTGGCTCTGCATTATACAATCTCAGTTATGTCTTCAGTCAAGCCATCATGCGGAAGCTTTTAACTCTGATCGAACTTTTAATTTACAGATAAATTACCAAGTGGTGTATGAAATAAACCACACGAATCATATGTATATCTGTTACATATTTTACATGTATTTACATTCTTTTTGCAATTTTTCTGAGTGTGTCTGTGTTAAATGGGCATGTCACTTTTAAAATGTGCATGACACTATGTGCACGATCACTACCCAAAGTGAGTAGATGACACGACAAAACTGAATTATATTTCACTCCCTCTGCGACTATTTACTTACCCGAGGAACAATAATACTGTAATTCTGGCATGCACGTGGGAACTCTTTCCACTGGAGAACAATAAGCAATGGGGCGGTGCTGGCATGCAGCAGTGTGTGTGTGTGTGTGTGTGTGTGTGTGTGTGTGTGTGTGTGTGTGTGTGTGTGTGTGTGTGTGTGTG
>JBBMFX010029488.1:0-12066 GCA_037832545.1 Rhabdalestes septentrionalis | reverse complement strand
ACACACAACACACACACCCCACCCCGGCCTGCACTTGGCCACCACTGACCCCTCCTTCCGGACATCTGAGGGAGGGAAAGTGGACATTTTTTGAATGCAAGCTTTTGGGGGAAAGGGACAGCATGCACCTTGACCCGTCTAGACGTTCCCTCCGTCTCCGCTAGTAACTGAGTAGCTGGGGTGAACTCTGACCTCTCAGTGTAATTTAATTTCATATATTTTTTCATTTTGAACCTTTAGTGTAAAAACAGAAAAACTTGCAGGAACTTTGAGCCGTTTTTATTTTTAAGACGATACGAGAACAGAGACTGTCTGGGTCAAAATGTACCTTTTTTTCCTTTCAAACTTTTTTTCACTGTAATGGAATTGGGATCCTGTTGAGCTGTCTGGAGAAACTCGAGTTTTTCCGTAAGTACTGTTTTGTAAATATGTATATTATTTGGAGGGGGAATGATATTACAATATTTTTAGCCTACTTTTTATATTTCCATGTAAAATCAAGGACCTGAGTTCTGAAGTTTTGGAGCTGCTTGGGATGGCATGAAGGTTAAAGTGAAGGTCCTAATAGTAATTTTCTGATCTTTGTAGTTCTTTATAATATACATTCAGAATAAAAATAAATAAACTGATCATTATTTACCTCCACTTTCATCTGGATTTCTCTATATTTAACCGTTAACACTGTAATCTTATTATTGAATCATTGACCTGTTATTCAGTATCTACTATCAATTATTCAGTTCCTACAATGAATTTATCAATATAATACTAACATCTTCTCAGGATCTATCATGAATTATTCTTTATTCTGTTCAGTTTTTAATGTATTTATTATGAATTATTTAGTATTTGCCATGAGTTATATTGTATTTATAATAAATTATTCAGTGTCCACTATAAGTTATTCAGTATCTACTATCTATTATTCAGTGTTACTTATGATTCAGAGCTTACTTTCAATTATTCAGAATGTACTATATATTATTCTACGTCCATTTTGAATTATTCAGTATTTACTTTCAATTATTCAATATTTACATTCAATTATACAGTATCTGAAAAAGATTTTACAATGAATTATTCAGTATTTACTATGAGAATTTCAGAAACTACTATGAATTACTCTATTTCCACTATAAATTATTCAGTTATTCAACATCTACTATGAATAACTGAGTAGCAACTATGAAACGAATGTGCAAGTTTTGTAGATTGGTACTGTGCTTTGTAGATTTGGATTGTGCTAACATTAGCATTTAGCATTGCAACCTGAAGCGATAGAAGCTAAGTGTGTGGGCTGGGACTGAATGGGTTAAATTTGTTGTCGAAAATACCTGGTGTCCTGTCAACAGTAGCCTCGCAGTTTGATCTGAAATAAGACCACCTTGACCTCTCCACTAAACGGCAAACGGTCAAAACAAACAAGTGTTTCACGCTGTAGGTTCAATCGTCTGTGGTACTTCATCGTGTGTTTTCTGTCCTCTGATCATTCACTGAGGTGTGATTTGGGAGACTGTGTGAAGGTTAATGGTCCTCTGCTGTTTTTTTTTTTATCTTAGTGTACACAGAATACCCTTAGCTCCCAGTGGGTTCCCCCTCCACCCACACCAAAGTGTTTCCCCTCTACTTCGAGATCAGTTTGAGTTACTGTTGTACCACTAATAATTTCAGACGGATTTGGACAACCGACCCTAGATCAGCTCAAACAGCAGGAGTCGGCTGATGAAAAATGTGTTGGGGGGGGTTCGTGGGGATGCGGGGGGGTGCGGATTCTCTCTGTATGGCTGCTCCAGACCCGCCCTCCAACCAGCCATTCACAGCCAAGAAAATGGCAGCCGCAGTGTAGCACCAGAGAAACACTCCTGCTCCACCCACCCCTCCATTATTCCCATTTCACGTTTCTACCCCTCCACCATCCACGTTCCACAAGCCTTCCCCTCGCTCCCGTTCTGCCACCTGGGTAGAAACACTGGTAGTCCGTGCAGTACAGCTGCACCAAATTTAACCAAAATCACCTACTGCTAGGGATCGAGGCTCATGCCATCTAAGATGGGAATTCTGCGAGGTTTGTTGGTGCCATTTAAACTGTGTAATGCCCCAATGGCAGAAAATAAAGTCAGTCTGAATGCGCCTCTGAAAGTATATCAAACAGCATTCATTCTGCATGTTACCGTTTGCCTTAAAATTTGAAGCCAAATTAAATTTCAGATTAATGATCCTCACAGCCCTGGCACCATCGGCCCCTTCAAAGTGCTCAAAATTGTAAGACCATGTCTATTTTGACCTTTCGCCTTTTAGAAACGGCAGAGGTCAAGCCTGAAATTAGCCCCATCAGTCTGAGGGTCCTGCATCTCGTTCAGAACTGTTTCGGACTGATTGGGGATTCGGGTGGTGACCGCAGTGTATGTTGTGCAGTTGTGGAGGGTTAAGCTGATGTAGATGTTCTTCCTTTGAGCCCCCACTACCTCTGTACCTCTTCTGGAGGTGTAACGAGTGAAAGTGAGTGACAGGCTAGCTCCAGAGACCGTCGCTGGGACTTTGGTTGGTCTGTTTGCCTGTGGGAGAAGCTTGGCAAGGGAAATACATCGCCACATTCTCTTACTGTCACACAGTCCCAGTGGCATTGCAACTACTGAAGATGTGTCAAATGCTGGCCCAGGTGCCAAACAGTGTAAATGTTGTGAGATTGTATGATCATGTGCATTTTTGTTGCACATTCAGGACCGGGGCTATATATTCCAGGAGTGCCCATCTCCAGTCCTGCAGGGCCAGCTCAGTCCTGCTCAAACATATGTGATTCTACACACCTGATTCAATTTGTGGGTCTTTTTAAATATCAAACTAGGCACCAACCCTCCCTGGTGTTTACCATCAGTAATGCTGACATTTTTGATGAAGATTCGCTCATCCATCAAACCTGGTCAAAATTCAGGTTGGAGTCAGCTGGTGAACATTCCAAACTGTCATACCGCACTCGACTGGAGATATCGAAACGCACTTTTTGTTGTGATTCATATTGAAAGGTGAAGCCATGTAGATTTTAAAATGAAGTCAAATTCAGTTACATTCAGTTAATACATGAATCATCATGGAACTCTCCACTCCGCAGGTCGACGTGCTCCATTCATTTCTCTTGAGCCACGTGTCATAAAACATTTAACCAGAATTAAAATTTTTTTGCTGTGGTTCCAAAAATTAGCAGACAGACATTTTTTAAAAGAACACTGAAACCCGTGTGGGCAGCGCCAAAGATTCTGTCAAATACAGACTCCTAAAATGTGTATCTTTTACTCAAGCTGTGTTTTAGGCACAATCTAATACGTAAGTGCATCATTATCTATATTAGCGTTATGTTGGGTTAGGGTCAGATTTAGGGCTGGTTTTAAGTCCTGAGATTTAAGTTTTAGTTGTAGTTAACCAATATTTTATCCAATGTTGGGTGAAGACAGGGTAAACAGTTGTTTTCCATAGGCATAATTGCTTAACAAGCTGCTGGTTCATGAATTTGTGCTCAGTAACAGTAGTGCCATAATGTGCACCGAGGGAACATATAGTCAGTTTTAGGACAAAATGTTTTATGTCATTTGGTAATATAAGGCACCTTTTACACTCTGTGAACATTTTATACAACAGACATGCTTTAAAACGGTCTTTCTCACATTAACCTCCATTATAAGCTGAAAACTTTTTTAATTTTTTAACCTAGATTTACCCATAAATATGAATTTAGGATGTTTTTTTAAGAGCTGGATCAAGAGCGGACATATGTGTTTACCTGTTCAGCTTATGGTAAAGGGACATGAATGGCATGTCCCACAAAAAAGACACAAAATGGCCGTCTTCGACTCAAGCCAATGCAACCAAGCCTCTGCTTCGACCCCAGACATGGCCCTTTCTTGTGATATTTTGTGCATGTGTATATGAGTGTGGGTGTGCGCGGGTGTATGTGTGTGAGAGCATGTCAGGTTTTGTTCCATGAAGCACATGCGACCCTCCCAGCTCCTTCTTGCATGATCCAAAATGGAGGCAGTAGGAGTACAAGCTCAGAGGCCAAGCCCCAAAATTCCAGACCAGAGCTTTTCCAGAGAGTGTGTATGACATGGAAATGAGTTATCTCACTGATGCTGCTTGCCTTTGTGTGTCTTTGTGTGTATGTGTGTGTGTGAATATGTGTCCCCAGTGTTGCAGACCATGTGAGGGAGTGTGGCGATGATGTGACGGCATGACTTGCTCTGATGAATCAAGTAGTACCGTTAAGGTAATTGTGTACATTTTTGTTTCATTCACCTCCTCTCAGACCTCATCAGCAACCCACCCACTCAAGCGTGAATAAATACAGAAATCAAGATCAGTGCCATGAGTATAAATACGTAAATATGTTTTGCATAAAAAATATACTCAGCTTGGATACAAATTGAGCACTACAACAAAGTCAGAATTTTTAATGTAAGTTTATACCATCGCTGTTCTAATAAAATAAAATAAAACTTTACATGAAGAGGAAAACACATTTTCAACATTCCTGACTGAAGTTTAAGTTCCAATATTTTTATAGAGGTTTTTCATTTATGTAACAAAAAGTTCATACAATTTATACAGTTGTGTCACTTCTGTAAAAAAAACTGTATACTTTTTTCAAACTGTGATGTAAACGCTGTAAGTACTCACAGGTCAAATGGCTTCATTTTTACTTAAATTTAGTTTTGTTTTTAATCTTTTTGCAGAAATTTTAAATGAGAATTATTTTAATAAAATCCCAAATTTCACATTGAAAATTTTTTTTGATTATGCAAGGCTGTATGGACTGTAGGGAAATTGTTTTTTTTAGAAAAGACAGAGGATGAATATAATTAGTGTAGATTATTACATTGCATTCACTCATAGTTCTATATGGATTGTAATCAGTATTACAAAAAAATTCTCATTTGAAAATTTTCTACTAGGCTTCCAACTTTCAAGAAGGAAAAAAAACAGTATTATAAAGTACTTGGGAAAAGTCAAAGGCACCCAAGAAAACAATTTAACATGCAGTTAAAATAAACACATATACACATAAATACAGTGACATGTTACAAGAATATTTAGGGATCTGCTTGAGTATAGTTATGAATATATCAGTCAGAGACATGCAGATTCAGTTCCTGACTTGCTTTCTCATTAAAACTGAAAGTGATTCATTAGATAGACTAGATGCCGGATTGTAAATGTAAATGCTGGCCTTCTTCCAGGAGACCTAGTGCACCGTTTTGTCAGCTGTATTTATTGTGTTTTACAGTAAATACAAAATAAATGCTTATTGCTCTTAAAATTTGTACCCAGACCCAGACTTTTGTACATCCATGTCAAAAGTTGTTGAAAGACTGTAGAGAAACTTTGGAATGATGTCTTTCACAACCAATTACATCTCCAAACGCCCAATACTATAAGGTCAAAAGTCAGCATGCATTATGGGCTAGCTGACAGTGACCAGCCTGGAAAGGTCAAACGCTCAGTTCTCGTTGCGGAGAGAGGCAGTGGCCCGATGCCTCATAATCTTAGATTTTACTCCAATTAGGTTTCCTTAATGATGCCCCTTGTGGCTCTGCAACGCTCGGCCAGGCGGCCCTGAAGAACTTTAAGAGGCCCAGAAATGTAAATAATCAGTAAGATAATTGCAAGTCATTGTTATTTTTTCCAGTCTTTTTATTTTCCGTATTATTCCAATAGTAATTTTTTTCTTTTATGTAAGAAGTTGAACCTTAAATAAGGCTCTTTTGAATATTTTTTTTTCAGATTCATCTGAAAGCATATTACAGTCATCATAGATGCCAAAAATATAATAAAATCTATATAAAACATACATACATACAAAACAATATTTAACCTTAAACCTGCTCGGATTACACTGAGAAGTGAAGGCTGGACAAATGGTTTTCCCTGTGATCTCTGGAACATGCTAGGCACGCTAGGCAGGTGTAAACCTGTCAGAATGTTAGGTTTGGTGTGTTTTTTTTACCTTACGTTGGATATATAAACTGTTATTTTGTGTGAAAGAATGAAATGTCTTGGGGAAAATGTTTAAGTGTAAGCTATTTGGGTTTAAGTTGAAGCACTTAAATTCTTGACAGTTGCACAGTTTAAATTTGTGGCTTTAAAATCTTCTATTAAGCATTTCACTCCGGCGTCCACTGCTGGGCAGATGTTGGGCATTTTCAGGGCATCATTATTTACAAAAGCACTCCACTTGAGTTCGGGTCGTACCTGTCCGATTTAGCAAGGTGATTCCAAACTGTGCGGAATGCAACAAAAGTAATTATTTCGGTTACTATAGCAGCAGGATGTTTGTGCGTGTAGACAAGAGGGATCCTTTTCCACAATGCATCTGCCTCCTTTTGTTCTCTCCACTGAGTCGACTTCTTAGGCCTTCTGCCCAAAGTCTCATACATGGGAGATCAAGAGTTACCAAGGTGCTGAGCAGATAGCCAGCCTGACACACACACACACACTCATTTCCTTTGGCTGTCGGAGTCCTGCTGGGGTTTTGGTGGAGGTCACTGACACTACAACTGGAGTTTTTCCCCTAATGAAAAAAAAAATCCCCCATAGTGTGTGTGTGTGTGTTTGTGTTGTATTTGTCCGAAAATCTATTTATGCATTATTGTTGACTTTTTTTGCCATGTGCAAACAAAAAAAAACAAAAACAAAAAAAACAAAAACAGCAAATCTCTAAAGTCCTCTGAATTTGGATTTGGGAGCTTTAAGAATGTTACTTTCTTTGTGTTTTAGGTTGTATTTTTTCAGCTTTCAAAGTTTTAAAAGTTAAAGTACAGTAAAGTAAACCAGGGTTTCCCATGTTAATACACATCAAAACCAGCACACCAAACTAAAACCGGTCCCTTCCACTTTTCCTCTGGCTTACAAAATCTTGCATTTTTACAAACTCTAGCCGTTCACTCAAGCAGCTGCTTCATGTGGAACGACATAGGATGCTTCTGCAGAACATGTAGTGAGCACTTGTTGGGCCTTTCTTTTCGTAGGTGGTAGCATTTGGAACAAAATGAATACAGAGTTCAGGAATAAAGTTCAGTCTTCAGAGCTGAAGATCTTTAGTATGTCCAGAAACATTTGTTCAATCTTTTAAGAGGCCTAGGGATGGAACCAGCTGACGAGGAGCCTGGTGTCTGCTCTGTAACTGTGTCATCGGTCCTTGTTTTGCTGTGGCCTGTAATGAGGACCTGGCAGAACGAGCAAAATGTTGCTTTGGAAGTGTAATTAGAAATTACTCCGCTAATGCTGCTTTCCTAGCTCTTCTTAAGACATTTCTGCATTAGGACGTCTCACCAGGGTTCTGGACATCATATAAGGGAGGAAATCATCCAAACACAAGCACACCCACCCACAGATCACAATACCAGTCCATATCTGGTCTGAAAAATGTAAACTCAAAAGAAGAGTCAAATTCGGCCAACTTGTCCATTGTCTGTTTTTTGGAACTTGGCCAGTTCCCCTTTTCAGTTTTCGATGTTTGAAAAGTTTTTAAAAGGTGTTCCACTCTTATTTGATGCACTCCGGCAGTTACCATTGCTTAGCAAAGTGGTGGAACACTAATGATGTGGGTGCCTAAGTGTTGGACCGGAAAGGTGAGAATCCTCCTGCCTTTCCATCCGGCCCAGTCCAGAAGGCCAGCTGCGGCATTAACTTGTATTCTAACAAGATTAAAATATATTTGTCCCGAGGATTAGCATGCTTTAGCCATCCCTCTCTTTCCTTTGCCAGATGGGATGGTGTATCTACCACTGGCTTTTGATCTGTGGTGCGTTCGGACGCCACGGCTTTGGGCCTGGCCGTCCCAGGGCTGCTGTGAAATCGGCCTGATGTCATCCCCCCACCATTCTCCTTCACTGGTATCCCTTGCTTCCGAACCTGGACGGTTGCATTCCGGAGGAAGAGTTTAGGGGGGCTTTGGCAGAATGGCTCAGTAGGAATGTTTTTGTGGGGAGGGTCTGCTGGAAACGGGGAGGGGGTGTTGAGAGTGTATGGATCTTTTTTATGGAAAGCAGACAAGCGGAGACTTTACCGACACTTTCTTCCTCTCTTTGGCTTTACTTGACTTTGATCCTGGCATTTGAAGAAGTTTGGCAAAGCTGATGTCCAAGAGCTTCCACTTTCAAAGTTTCACTTGCTTGTACACATGCTGCTTGTCTATTCACACATTCTCATTAATTTGGTAAATGTGGCAAATGGCTGAGAAAGGCCAGGTAGTCTTAGTGGCTTTTAATGGAGCAAAATCAGCAAAATATTTTGAAACAAGCCTGGTAAACTTCAGTGCTATGCTGTCACTTTATAATATGTCAGAATATGGTAAAAACTGGTACTTTGCATTTTAAGGTCTTCTCTGCACTACATAGTTGATGTCCCAGATCACCCTAAGATGTTTTCTATGTTGTAAAATTATTGCAAATGCTGTGTGACCTTACAAAAGATCCAGCAGATGTACCGCTTCTCAACTAGGGTAAACCGATACAAGCAAGCTTGCTTGCCTTTTTATTGGCCAATCCATTTTTGGGAGTTTTGAAGTGCTGGTCCTGGACTACATTGCACTTTTTCATGTTGTCCCTACTCCTCTCAACCTGTTACAACTACTCAGCTAATTTTTACTATCTCATCCAGAGTTAAAATACTCCAAGACTTGGATCAGATACACAGAGCCTACCAAACCACCGGCCCCAAAAATGTCTGAAAGAATGTCTGTAACTTTGTAGGCAAGTAAACAGGTTGTTGTTCAGCTAGACAAACATATGCACACCAGTTCAGAGCTTCTGACTCTTTGCATCTTACAATCAGAAAATGTCAGGTAAATCAAGCCTACACACTTCAGCCAGGGCTTTTTGGCAGATGCCACAGAGGAGCCACTTTAGCACTGTTTCTAAAATCAGTCCTCAAAGAACCACCCCCGCCCTAGACTGGCCATATTTTTGCTTCATTTCACCTCAAAACTCAGGGCAAAAATGCCACAATTGTCACTTGACTGACATTCTTTTAAAAAAAAAGCACTGCAGGCCACAATCAGAGTTCACATAAGACCAATTACACAAAAATAACGGTGCCTTGTATCATGCCATGGAAGAACTCTGGAGAAACTTTCAATGCATAATTCTTAAAAAAGCCACTGTTTTGTGAATGGGCTAAACATATTGAAGTTCCACATAATATCAAGTTTGAAATTGTTGATAGTAGAAATCATTAGTTGCTGAAGAACCTTCATATTATGTTCTTCATACCTTTGAAACATTCTCTGCGCTCAATAATTCTTTAGGAAATGAAGAACCTCAAGACTAAACCAGATGCTCAACTGTTTATACTGTATTTATTTACTGGCAAGACCAGCATGTCCTCCAGAGAGCCCCATTTTTTGTTGGACCAGAGTAGGGATGGTTGTTGTTTTGGACTCTGTTTCTGGGCTGCATCGTGCGGCATCTGGTATGAAAATTTGATAAAGTGCATTCAGGTCATGTAGGTCACTAAGACATATCTGAAAAGTTTAAAATAGAAGGAAATGAAACAAGATCATTGCCCAAATTTGTCACCATTCCTTCCTGAAGCCCACATTCGATTGTTTTGATCCTCTAAGGTGGACAGTGAAATGCAGTACTAGCGTGTTTGTATGACAGGGAGAGAGGACAAAAACAAGACAGAGGGAGAGGAGAGGGCGGGGAGGACTGCGCCTTGCTGGAAAAGCGAGACACCTGCAACCGTGACAGGAGGTTTTGACCTTCATCTGGAGCCTCTCTCTCTCTCTCTTTTACACACACACACACACATTCACACACACAACACTTTTTTATAAAAAAGAAAACTTTTAGTTCTATAGACCGGAGTCAGTCAGGCACCTCTGCGCTTGGCCATTTGGTGTCATTTCCTCATACAAGGGCCACTATAAAGGAAATGTAGATGAGGTATTGTCAGCGCATGGGAAACTCCGGTTGTCCCACATGAGTCCTCCCCTCAGCGCTGCTGTGAGAGAGACAGGTGGGCTCTTTCGAGCACTTAGACTTCTCCACACTTGAGAGAAGAATCCACACAGTTTTAAAAAATGAAATTTGATTAACCTTTCCAGTTCCAAGATTTTGTTCGGTCATTGTTGATAGTAACCAAATGTTCCAAATGTAACCAAATGTTTTATTTTCACTCTGTTGTTGTGGTTTGTTATGAATGCTCAAATCAAAATGGCCCAAAATGACCTGTGATTTAAAAAAATTTTTAATTTATAGGCCATCAGAGATTTTTTTGTTTGCATATTTTTTTACTGTATTCCATGTAAATAGCAATGTTTGGCATGTGGAAAATAAACTTTATACTTCAATCAGAAGGGTCCGCTTTATGTTTCTTTTTTTTTAAGTGTATTTATTATTGAGGTTGCAATTTTCAAATACTACCCCTCTGTGCCCTAAACATCTCAAGGACGAAACCATATCACCTCTCTAGATGAGTCATCCTAACTTTGAGGCATGCAGCAAATAAATTTGTTTAGATTTTAAGAAATATTCAGTTTACACACTCTGATCAACTGTATATACTCAGTACATATAAATAATCAGTATTCTATGCTCAGATCATACTTTGACCATATAGTCATATGCTGTATTTTTGACCATATAGGCAGATGCTATATTTCCTAAATATCTTGTTAATCCATGTTTTAATCAAACACTTTGGTTTTGGAGACACTTTCCGCCTAAGGTAATTGACTGTCCATTTATATTTAATACAAATGGAGGCCCCTTTCTGAGTGGCAGGATTTTTGGGTAGCACAGCTGGAGCATGCTCAGGTGTTTCCACCCCTGTCCAAGATGCACATTTGTGAAAATGAGAGGCTTTGTAGCATGAACTATACACACAAGGCAAGTGTTGGCCATTCTGGGTACTAGTAGATGACCTGGATAGGCCTTATCGGCCAGGATAGGACTGGGTGTGCCTTTAAGGGAAGTAAAGGCCAGGGTAAACCTGGTTAGGCATTAAAAGGCAGGATAGGCAGGGATAGGCCTTTTAAGGCTGGAGAGGACTTTTAGGTCAGTATAGGCCAAGATAGACCAGGATATTCCTTATAGGGCAGGATAGGCCAGGATACACCTTATAGAATGTGTTAAGCCCTAGGGTGGAATTTGTCCCAGTGCAGAACAGGACAGAACAGAGCTGAAATGTGCCATACCCTGATCGAGGAGCAGATCAGTGCCATTGGCCTCATCACTGGTCCCCTCACAGGACTCTCTCCTGATTTGGCAGAACAGGCTGCACCAAAGTTGTGACGTCACCAGGAGGATGGGGCGGCTTAGAGCTGGTCCCATTAAGCCAAAACACCAAAGCCGAGGAGCATCACATTTCCTTCATTTTTATTTACTTCTTTATCCAAGTTCAAGAGGCAATTCATTACACAATTAATGCATACATGATACAAATTATTTACATCTGTAACGATACCTGTAAACACAAAATAAAAAATAACATTATCGTACATCTTCATCATGTTGTTTTAGTGTCTTTTTTTTTATTAAATCATAGTTTCTGTAGAGAAGCTCTGCTGATGATTGGTTCGGGCACAGTCCTGTGGTAATATACGGTGAGCTCAGTAAGGCAAAGTGTGTTCAGTTTTGGTGGATTTTTTTTAAAATTCACACTCTCTCTGTTTTTCTTTTGCTGTTTTGTGAAGGTGAAATGATAGAGTCCTTTAAAAAACAATACTCTACACTTAATTTTGGCATATGGAAAAAATGAGAAAACACACCTTTCATGGGACAATCTTCATGCAAAGGCCTCTTAAACACACCCCTCCGCTCACACACAGAAGTATTGCGATATAAATAAGCAATTTTAACACCTTTATTTTTTGTTTTTGTTTTTTTCTTTTTTAGAAATCTAACTCTCAAAATAAAAAGCCACACTGGTCATTGGATAAAGTATTTTTTTCTTTTTTTTTCTTCTTAATAGATCTCTATAAATACATAACAAATATGGAGTCAAGAATTAAACAATATTTTAACATTTGTTTTACAGTAAAATTGCTGGTTTGCTTCAAATTTTATTCCCATA
>JBBMFX010029477.1:0-26186 GCA_037832545.1 Rhabdalestes septentrionalis | reverse complement strand
TGTAATGTTTTAGATTTACATTGCTCTCACACTGCTTTATTGTCCCTTTCACAAATCTGTGAAAGCAAGCTTACATGCTATACTCAGTTCATTTAGGTCTTTATCCTATTATTTGAAGGTAATTTCATTGATGCAAAAAATCCTGTTTACAACAAATTGCAACACATGTACCATTACATATAGTGACGACAGAGAGAACATAGACCACAATGCCTTTCTCACCTCTAGAGGGAGCTCAACACTTTGAATTATCACTAAACATTAAATACTCACACTTACCAATGCTTGGTACAGCTATAAAAACAAAAAGGGAAAAAAGGATTACTACACATATTGTACAGTCCATGTTTTTGCATGAAAGGCTTTATACAGAACTGAGTAGCCATACAATTTCACATTTTGTCTTTTAATTAGAAAAAAAATCATACTTTCTGCAGTTGGCACTCCTGTCCCACCTGCACCAAGCGAAGGGTGAAAGGTTAGTTTGACATTAGATAAACAATTTTCTATTCAAATTTCTGTCAAGAGAAGCTGAACTACAAACCTGGAACTGAACCAGCTACATCTGGAATAGGGTAAAAAGAAAAAAGATCAATATATTAATGAATACATTGATGATGATGAAAGAACTTAAAGCAGCACTTGAGTTCTTCAATCTTTATTACTCCCTGTTTGAGTGAGCTGTGCTAGAGTTATAGTTAAAACCAGCAGATATAAACTGCAACTACGACTTATGTTGAAAACATGTATTGTTTTCACCATAAGTTTCAGTGAATCATAATGCGGAGCACAGTTTAGGTTTGTCTATACTACTTCAGGATTAGTATAGATCATAACAGGGTTTTATTTTCCATTTGACCCTAAAAGCAATACCTGGCTTTCTGCCAGCTAAGATGGGTATTCCTGTCCCGGCAACCCCATCAAACCCATCTCCTACAACAGGACCACCACTAGCTCCTACGATTAGAAAATAAGGCACATATAACTTCAAACAGTTGTCCAGCCTATATCTATATATGGAAGTTTTAATGTTTAGCATTAATAAAGTTATTACTTTGGACAATGAATCTACCTTCACCCGGAGAACCTCCAATGGAGCTTCCAGACCCCTCTATTGCTCCACCTGGCTCCCCTGTATGGCAGAGAGTACTCATTCCAAGTCACGTTATGAGAGGATTAAAATCAGAAAAGGAAAGTAAGACAATCTTACCTAATTTTGGTGCTTTAGTACTACCTGGACACAAAACAGTTTTTAGAAAATTGAGATAAATTCTGCAAATTCATACTTGCATTTGAAAGTGCTGGACCAAGGCATTATGAGTACCATGCATTTAGTATAAATGTTTCTGTGTTACTAACCTGGTTGTTCTACAGTGCTGTTAACTGACCCAAAACCAGGCACAGCTTAGCAAAGAAAAAGACAAGGAAGAAAATGAAAACATTGTCTGTGCCTTGTTTTTAGTTCTATTCTAATTAAACAAATTTGTCTTACTTATTTCTACTTTCTAAACGTTATCATGTTTATGGACCACCAGTCCATGGTGGAAGCCATTACCTCCATCAGCGCCTGTTCTGGTTCCTTGATCTGTGGAAGTGGCCGGTGTGCTGCCAGGAGCAACTGCTCCTCCTTGTGTCACTCCTGTACGCATAAAAAATATATATTTTTGGTAGGAACTAGTGTGATATTTACAGTCATGTAAAATATATACTTTAATGAGCAGTAAAAAAAAACCTATATATACCCACTATATTTATCTGCTTTGCTTCCTGTGACTGGTACACCTCCAGGCCCACCTGCAATGCCAAAAATATCAATCAGTTAAAATGTAATGTTTAATTGGCCCGTAACCTACAATAAACAGTTCATTTTCAACATAATTAAAAACTAAAGTTCTGTAATGCTTAATCATCACCTGTCCCAGTCCCTCCTGTGACACCAACACCGGCCACTGACCCTGCTCCCCCTAAAACACTTCCAAATCCTGGTTGACCTAGTTGAAGAAAATGAATACTTACCAGTGTTTGTGAGACCTCAATGTTTGAACATACTAATAAAGAGGTCCTATCATATGTTCTTACCATACTTTGGTGGTTTTGCTCCAATTCCATAACCTGAAAATCATGTTTAAGAGGAAATGTAGATATAGATCTCAATATGTCTTATGAATGCACTATATAACTCCTTCAGCTTGTCACATGTCATGCCATGCTCTCAGAAACCCACCTCCATAGCCCCCAAAACCTGGCACACTACCAGGGACTCTACCCAGGTCAGCAGATCCAGCACCAAGACCACCTCCAAAGGCCTCCGGCAAAACAGCTAGACAAGTCAGGAAACAAAATCAGTCTATAAATACTTTGGACAAAATATGTCGATAAAGGGCAAGATATGGTGTAGCTTCTAGTCCCATTTACAAAACAAATGTAATTGCTTTTAACAGTAACACTGTAAACAAACTGAAAAAAGTGGTCATATTCAGGTGGTCTGCTCACCACCAGTTCCAGCAACAGGTACCCCTCCTCTTCCTAGTACCAGGGAGACATGTAAAATCAATGTAACAGTTTAGGTGGACAAACAAAAGATGATGTGGACAAGTTGTACACTAGTTGACATTAATCTCTGAGTGGAATATATATGTTTTTTCGAGAGATTTAAAAGTTCTTGAAAAAAATGTATACACTATGAACAGACACTTGCTCATCCATTTTTTTCTGAAATCAAGGAAAAGATAATATAGTATTTGCCCACACTCCTTTCCTGCAGGAACAGAATATACTCATTTGGGCTTTATACTAAATGTTGATACACTGCTGTAAGGATTTTATTTTTTACTTCAGCCCAACTCAAACATAATGCATGGTGCACCATTTCTTCACAGAATGAAATACCACTGCCTGGGAATACATGAGAGAAACATTCTTTTATTCCTGCAACTTAATTCCTGTGTCAGAACTGGGTTCACCCTAAAGTAGCTGAAGTTTCTATTTGTAACATGTCTGGATATTTGGACATATAATTTATACAAATGTAACCTATGTATAGGTTTAGCCAATCATGCCCATGATAATATTGTTTCATTTTGCTCAATTTATCAACATTTGTGTCAAAGGAGGTAGGCCTGTTGTGCATGTATAAAGAGATTTACCATATTTAGCTGCTTTTGAGCCTGGTCCATATCCTGTCAGAAACAAAATGTGTGATGTTCCAGGTTGTGAAGTAAGTGAAAATGATCAAGAAAAAAAGCATAAAAGTTCATTTTGAGATTACCCCCAGTAACTGGAAGCCCTCCTCTTGCTCCTGTTCCCCCAGGTATACCACCTGTTCCGAGTCCATATCCTGCCCCAGGACCAAGCCCAGTGCCTCCAGCAAGTCCTGTTCCAGCCCCTAGTCCTCCAACAGGCCCTGTTCCAGCCCCTAGCCCTCCAGCAGGTCCTGTTCCAGCCCCTAGTCCTCCAGCAGGTCCTGTTCCAGCCCCTAGCCCTCCAGCAGGTCCTGCCCCTGCACCATATGGTCCACCTAAACCAGAGGTTGGAGCCCCTCCACCACGACCTGGATATCGATTTGGTAAAACATGAATATAATATATCATATCCATTAAGGAAGCTATACAGGGAATGCAAAAGCAAAAAAACTATTTCCTACCATACTTAAGTGCCTTTGATCCACTGGGATATGCTGCATTAAAAAAATATATTATAAATGGTACAACAACCATGCAGATGCACAAGCCAATTTTAATTAAGAGGTTAATGGTGCATGTGTGTAATATCTGGTACCTGCAAAGCCGCCACCAGGCACTCCGCCTGGCCCATAGCCACCACCAGGAACTCCACCCTGTCCATAGCCACCACCAGGTACTCCACCTGTTCCATAGCCACCACCAGGTACTCCGCCTGGTCCATAGCCACCACCAGGTACTCCACCTGCTCCATAGCCACCAACTGGTGCTGCTTCAGTTCCAGTTCTGCCAGCTGGGGACATTCCAGCCCCAACTCCGCCAACTGGTGCTCCTGGTCCTACTCCACCACCAAGTACACCTCCAAAATTCCCTGGCAGTCCTGTTCCACCTGCTCCAATTGAAAGGCCTGTTTGGGGCAAAATGTCTGCTGTGCAAAATGTCTCGGAAATAGACAGAACACAGACAGAACTGGAATTCTGCTAAATTTCATATCCTTCTTACCATATTTCCGTGCTTTGGCTCCAATATATCCTACAACATAAAAAATACTACATGAGTGCAGCACTGTAGCATTTTTAGCTATTTTTCACTAAAGTAACAGGCACTAAATTTCATCTAAATTAAAATGGCCATCAGCATACTCATAGCAGACCTAATTACCTCCAGATCCAGTGCTAGGTAGCCCTCCAGGTACAAAACCAGCACCAGGCACACTGCCTGGAACACCACCAGCTCCCACTCTTAGTGCTTGTCCACCTCCTGGTAGACGATGAATCAAAAGAATTACATTGATTACACATTGATTGCCGGTTTAAAAATCCTCTCCATGCAATCATTGTGAAACTCAGTACATGAACTTAATGAAACGTTTTTTGTGTACGTTTTTATGGAAATCCTTATTGCATCACACTAAAACTTAGGCAATGAAATAGCAAATATAAATCAATATTTTAATTCAACATTATAATTCAACATTATTACCTCCAGTTCCTGTAACAGGCAGTCCTCCAGTTCCAGTCCCCCCACCAGGCAGTCCTATAGCACCCCCACCAGGTAGACCACCAATTCCTCCAACTCCACCAGGCAGTCCTCCAACACCCCCACCAGGTAGACCACCAATTCTTCCAACTCCACCAGGCAGACCTCCAGAACCCCCACCAGGTAGACCACCAATTCCTCCAACTCCAC
Organism: Rhabdalestes septentrionalis; assembly: GCA_037832545.1. Taxonomy (NCBI): domain Eukaryota; kingdom Metazoa; phylum Chordata; class Actinopteri; order Characiformes; family Alestidae; genus Rhabdalestes; species Rhabdalestes septentrionalis. The sequence continues at coordinate 21,318 of JBBMFX010029477.1, read as the reverse complement.
CAGGCAGGCCTCCAACACTCCCACCAGGTACACCACCAATTCCACCAACTCCACCATGAGACACAAGACCTGGCAATGATCCAACAAACAGTACAGATTAACTTTGTGAAGTTTCTAGTGGGTCAATTTAAATTCAGGTGTCATGTCAGTTAGAGTTGCTTTACTAAGCAGGATGCATTTTAATCTATAAATGAAAGTGAATGTAACTGTTCTGTCATACATGAACACACCAAAGCACACAAAGTCAACATTGCAAAATTCGTCCTCTGTATTTAACCCATTCAACAAGTAAGGAGTGGGCAGCCAGGAACACAGCACCCAAAGCAGTGTGAGAGGTGAGTATCTTGCTCAAGGGTCCCTCAGAGGTGCTTAGCAGTTTTGGGAATCCACAACCTTCTAACCACAGGGCAAACACCCTAATCACTAGGATACCAACAGCGTTTTACTGACTTTTCTAAAATGAATATCACCCTTTATCACTAAAGAATTGCAGTAGAATTTATCTGCAGAAAGTAGGTCAGGTAGGTACCATATTTTCGAGCTTTGGCTGAAGCATATCCTGAAATGTAGAAGAGAAACAATTTGTCACTAAACAAAAATAAAGATAATTTAAGTTTGCAGTTTCACAACTTAAACAATATGAGCTAGCTACCTCCAGGACCAACTCCAAGACCACCAGCTCCAATTCCACCACCTCCAAGTCCATATCCAGGAAGTCCACCAGCTCCAACCCCGCCAACTCCAAGTCCAGATCCAGGAACTCCACCAGTTCCAAGACCGCCAACTCCAAGTCCAGATCCAGGAATTCCACCGGCTCCAATTCCGCCAACTCCCAGTCCAGATCCAGGAACTCCACCAGCTCCAAATCTGCCAACTCCGAGTCCAGATCCAGGAACTCCACCAGCTCCAATTGCGCCAACTCCAAGTCCAGATCCAGGAACTCCACCAGCTCCAATTCCGCCAACTCCGAGTCCAGATCCAGGAACTCCACCAGCTCCAATTCCACCAACTCCGAGTCCAGATCCAGGAACTCCACCAACTCCAAGGCCGCCAACTCCGAGTCCAGCTCCAGGGATTCCACCAACACCTATTCCAACACCAGAGCCAGGGAGCCCACCAGTCCCAATGCCTGTGGCTAAAAGACCACAAGCATACATTTCAAATATATTTCTTATTAGAAGCTTTGATGTTTCCATTAAAATCAGGCTTTTAATTTATGATATAGCAATTAAAGCATTTAGCAAGTGCTTTTATCCAAAGTGATTTCCATTCCCTAACTACAATGGACAACCTCCATGGAGCAAGTTGGGGTTAAGGGTCTTGCTCAGAACTCAGTGCTGGTGTACTGAAGTTAGGATCCATGACCTCTTGGTCCAGAGGCTACCCACTAGACAACCACCACCCGTAATTTAAAGTATTTAATTTTTTCATTCTTACCATACTTTCGGGCTTTTGCTCCTATTCCTGGTAAGAAACAGGTCAAGTGTTACTAGAGACCATAATGCATTATTGGGGGAATACGTGTAACCAGTGGCAAATTCCTGTACACTTAACTTACCTCCAGGATAAAGACCACTTCCTCCAGGTATGGTAGTAACACCAGGAACCCCACCTGCTCTGGGAACAGCACCAACACCAGGGATAACGCCTGCTCCTGGTATGGCACCAATACCAGGGAAACTGCCTGCACCAGGTATGGCACCAACACCAGGGATACCGCCTGCTCCAGGTACGGCACCAACACCAGGGATACCGCCTGCTCCAGGTACGGCACCAACACCAGGGATACCGCCTGTTCCAGGTACGGCACCAACACCAGGGATACTGCCTGCTCCAGGTATGCCACCAACACCAGGGATACCTCCTGCTCCAGGTACTCCACCAACACCGGGGATACCTCCTGCTCCAGGTATGCCACCAACGCTAGGGATACCTCCTGCTCCAGGTACTCCACCAACGCCAGGGATACCTCCTGCTCCAGGTGTGCCTCCAACACCAAGTGTGCCACTAAAACCAGGTAGACTTCCAGCTGCTGCTGGAAAATTGACAATCCTTGAACATCCTTGAAGATGTGAAATATTCTTTCTTCAATCCTTCAGCATGAAATGATGAACTTACCATATTTAGCAGCCTTAGCCTGAGATTTTGCTGAGCCAGCACCTGAAGGGTATTTTAAAGTGAAATGATAAGAATTTTACTTCACTTTGATAAATCTTCTTACCATAAAAAAGTTTTATGTTTATAAAGCATAATAATACCTCCAGACTTTGGTGTAATAAGAGGGTAACCACGGAACACCCCCGGTAGCTGCTGACCTATAAAGCTCCCACGGCCACCTACATGAAAAATACTTTTTGTTTTCATATATCCAGGCCTCTTATAGTTTCCTTTATATATATTGTTAGTGTATTTACCATTGGTTCCAAGAGCTCCTTGACCCAGCTGGGCTACAAAAGTAAAAGTCAATAATAAGTTTACAACAGACTACCGCACTGAAGAATTGTCTTATAGATTTGATAGACTGAATCTCACAAGTTTGGGATCCTGTAGCCACACCTGGCAAAATTCCTTGGCCACCAAAACCTATGTAAAATAATATTTTAAAAATGTCTCTTAATGAAAGAAATGTTTGAAATATAATGAAGAACTTCAGTAGTACACTCACCTTGTCCAGGGACAATGCCACCCTGGTACAAACCTGGAACCCCTATACCTAATTGAAAAAACACAAACAATAAAAAGACTGTATTTTCCATTTTCATGCCTAGTTGCTCAATGAAGGGGTTGCATTACAACCTGGCACAGGTGTTTTCCCAGGTTTGCCAACTTTGCCAGTTTTGAGTCCAGTCACTCGTGTCCCAGTTTGTGGAAGAACAGGGCCTGTAGGGCCAAGAGGTTTAAAGAAAGATATTTAATATGGAGATATACATGTAATAAAGTATTACAAGTGGCATGTTCATGAAGCTACCTCCAGCACCACCAATTCCGGCTCCAACTGGGCCAGCTCCCACTCCGCCAGGGCCGATCCCAGCACCACCTGGGCCAACTCCCACTCCACCAGGACCGATTCCAGCACCACCTGGGCCAACGCCCACTCCACCCGGACCAACTCCCACTCCACCTGGGCCAACTCCCACTCCGCCTGGGCCAATTCCCACGCCACCTGGGCCAACTCCCACTCCACCTGGGCCAACTCCCACTCCTCCTGGGCCAACTCCCACTCCACCAGGGCCAACTCCAACACCTCCGGGACCAACACCTGTGCCACCAGGACGAATATCTGTGCCACCAGGTGTGATTCCCATGCTGCCAGTTCCAATCCCTGTGCCTCCAGGACCAAATCCAACTCCACCAAGGGTTCCTCCAGGTCCTAAAGTGTATATTATGTGTTATAATTTTATAATGTATTCATATTTAAACACTTTGATACTACAGATCTCTCCCAATTACCAAGAAATGACATTTAAAGATGCTGTACCTGCTTTCGGTGGTTTTTGGCCAGCTCCATATAGCCCTCCAGGTCCACCAACACCACCATATCCACCATAGCCACCTGAAAGCAGTGAGCAATTCAGGATGCGCATTGTGTGTGTATATAACTGTGTATGTGAAAAATCAATTAAAAATCATATTTACTAACTAGATGTAGATTATGTAAACACAGACCCATTGGAATGCCACTGATTTGATTTTATTTATTTTTATTTAAGAGATCCAGTTTTATTAAATTTTTTGATGATCAGAACAATTGGAAGATGTTTACCTGTTCCAACTCCGCTGGGACCAAAACTTAGGCCAGCCCCTCCTGGACCAACTCCTCCTGGTCCAAACCCACCTGGACCAATTCCTCCAGGGCCAATTCCTCCTGGTCCTACTCCTCCTGGTCTAATTCCTGTGCCAAATCCACCCTGGCCCAAACCTCCACCAACACAATTTAATAGTTAAATTGAACATATTTAGGCTATATTAGATATAATATATATAGTGTATTGTCAATGATTATCATGCTCTCTGGTGTGCATTACAGTCATACACCACTGACCTGGCTTTGGAGGTTTTCCACCAATACCTAAAAACAGAAATAGAAAATAGTGCAGACTGGAAAGAAACTGCTATATATCATTAACTTTGAGATCGCTACTGTAGACTTATTGTACTGTGTGCTACAGTAACATCACATTATTTGTCATTTGGATCTTAACTTGTTAATTCAGTTTCACACATTTTATTTTATTTTATTTTGTTATAGAAAAAAACAGACATACAAGATTGCACAACAAAGTGTTTCTATTAAAATGTAAGAATCCTTTTACATATACATGTAAAGGAAAACTTTGAGAGAATCAGTCTAAAAAAAGACTACACTTTCAGTTTTGACTTACGCAAATTTACATGTTTTGCAGAATCAGTCTGCCTGAGCTTTGATACCTACTCATAAATAATTAAATACTTATTGGTTCACTTGAATTCAAATAGCTTTGGACTAAACTGCAGTGACTGTGTATTTTAAAATGAACTTTAACTGTGATTTTCTATTCTAGGTCATTTGGCACTAGTCATTAGTACTTAGAATACCATATCAACATCTCTAACCTCTTCCAAGTCCAGCAGGAACGATTCCACCAGTTCCAAAACCACCAGGACCAACTCCTCCTGCTCCAAATCCACCAGGACCAACTCCTCCGGTTCCAAGACCACCAGGACCAACTCCTCCTGTTCCAAGACCACCAGGACCAAGTCCTCCTGCTCCAAAACCACCAGGACCAACTCCTCCTGTCCCAAGACCACCAGGACCAAGTCCTCCTGCTCCAAAACCACCAGGACCAATTCCTGCTGTTCCAAGACCACCAGGACCAAGTCCTCCTGTTCCGAGAGTGCCAGGTCCACCAGCAGTAGTGCCTAGTCCACCAAAACCCAGCCCAGTACCCACACCTTTCCCTGCATATCCTGGTAAAAAAAATGAAAAATTATTTTACAGTTGGCTCTGCTAATGAAAACATCAGTTTCTTAGAAATATATTAAACTGCTCCTCACCTGTCTTTCCAGGTTTGCTAATTCCTATTAAAATGTAACAAGTTAAATGATCAGTCAGATAACCAGGAAAAGTGAGAACAACAGAATCAAAAGTATTTTTACTATGCTAACGTTTCCTTACCTTGTCCAAGACCGATCCCTCCAGGTCCTACACCTCCAGGCCCAAATCCTTCTGGTCTGAGGCCAGTGCCTCCTAGAGCACCACCGCCAGGTCTTCCAGTGCCAATACCCTGAGCACTATATCTTAACCCTATAGAAAACATGAATGTGCCAACAACATTATAAATAAAAGTACAATCATAACAATACATGCCATGGTAGGTATGAATGCATTATTATTATTAGATATCTGTATTTGGCAAGTAAAATAAACATTGTTAGTTGCTGTGGTTAATTCTGGTCTTACCTGTTTTAGGAGGCTTGACAGCTCCTGGTTGAGATAAGACAAATATAGAGGGTATAAGTGTATAAAAGCAATAATGATCTGATAGAAAGGAAAAATACTCACCTAATGAAGTATTGCTTGTGTTTAACAACCAACAGCATAAAGGCTCAAAGTGAAAGTTTACTTTCTAAACATTAATAATAGTTTCTATTTACATAGACATGTACATTAAGAATACTGATGTTATTGAAAAAATGTAATGAGCTGATGCATTCTTTGAACCACATATTGTAAAGAAGATTAATTTAATTCAATGTATATATCAGCCTTAAGCATTTAGCAGCCTCATTTAGCAAACAGAGAGGGAGAAAATTCTGAATCTTACTTACAGACCACAAAACACAAATTTCTTTGGTGGCATTGCTCAGGAGCTGCCAAACTTTTCTATTTTTAACCACATAGTAACAAACAGCAAGAAAGGCAAATGGTTTGGAAATGTATTTCAGTCTGTTTTGGCCTTTATATATATTTTTGTGTTTCTTCAAAAATGTACCTTATATAAAACTAATGGATACTGTAGGTGATAGAGGCGATATTTGTCAGGTCAATCTTATAGTTAATCATACCTGTTCCAAGACCTCCAGTGCCTCCAGGTCCAACTCCAGGGCTGACTACTCCTAGTCCAGTGCCCCCTGGACCAATACCACCTGGACCAACTCCTGATCCAGTACCACCTGGACCAATTCCGCCTGGTCCAATACCCCCTGGACCAATTCCTCCTTGTCCAATACCCCCTGGACCGACTCCTCCTGGTCCAACACCCCATGGACCAATTCCTCCTTGTCCAATACCCCCTGGACCAACTCCTCCTGGTCCAACACCCCCTGGACCAACTCCTCCTGGTCCAACACCCCCTGGACCCACTCCTCCTGGTCGGAAGCCTCCTGGACCCACTCCTCCAGTTCCGAGGCCAGTACCCACAATACTAGGACCAAACCCAACGCGACCACCATAACCTGTAATGTAATGCAATCCATTATTCTCAATATTTCAAGATGCTGTAGTACATTGGCTGATTTATAGCAACAATTTTATGAATCAGAAAATAATCAAGGTCAGTTAATCAGTTGCCTACAGTTACATTTACAAACCTGATTTGGGGGGCTTTACACCAGGACCTGAGGATGAAAGAACCAATAGGGACGAGAAATATTCACCAAACTTGCATTTTATGTAGTTTATTGACAAAATGACTAAATCTATTTTTTTTTCAGAATTCAAACCTACCTGCTCCAAGACCTCTAGTACCCAGCCCACCAACACCTAGTCCACCAGTTCCAAGTCCTCCAGTTCCAAGTCCTCCAGTAGCTGGACCACCTGCTGAAAGGCCTGTGCCATAACTGCCTGGCCCAGTTCCTCTTGAACCAAGACCAGGGCCAAACAGTCCAGTTCCAACTCCTGGCCCCCCGAATCCAGCCCCTACCCCACCAGGACCTACAACATATAGCCTCCATGAATGAGTACTTTTGTCTTACTTTTGCAAGTATTCTGCAGATTCTCTTTAAAACTGGGCAAGAAAATGTTTTACTGCCAAAAATCACTAAGATAAAATATAATGGCTGTTACTCACCTCCTGTCTTCCCTGGCTTGTAACCACGGATGCTGCCTGGTATTGCTAATAAAAATGAAATGAAAATGTATTACGTAAGTAAGTTGATTTTCACTGCACCTATTTTCAATTTTTTAGTTTTTTATTAGGCAAATGTAAAAAATGTTTTTACATTCAGTGCCGGTGCCTATAAAATCATATGAATGTCGTTCATGACCGATAGTGCCCCCCATGGTCATTTAGATGCCAGCCCAGTAGATCAGCTCTGACGCCGTCTCTGATTACTTTGTTAGGAAGATTTTGGCATTTAAGCTCATACTTATTTTTGGAAGTTTTATATGAGTATATCATTTTTTATATATTTTCATAGGATTAGTATCAGTATGAACTGAATTCCCTACAAGCTTTGTGCTCATTTTAAAAGAAAATATCTACCACTTCCTGGTCCAGTTCCAACTCCTGGTCCAGTTCCGATTCCTGGTCCAGTTCCAACTCCTGGTCCAGTTCCAATTCCTGGTCCAGTTCCAACTCCTGGTCCAGTTCCAACTCCAGGTCCAATTCCAAGTCCACTTCCAGGACCAGCACCCAGGCCTGGACGAATTCCGGCCCCTATGCCTGCAGCACCAAGTCCTGTTCCAACACCCCCTACAAGACCAGTTCCAGAACCGAGTCCAGCTCCAGGTCCGAAGCCAGTCCCTAATCCAGCTCCAGCTCCTCCTCCTGCCGCTGGTATGTAGACTCCTGCAGTACAGAACAACAAACACTCATAGAGACCTGAGACTTCAAAAGGCATTCAGGGTGATGATGAGTCACATGGAATTTGTATGTAAGTGGACTAGTCTGAGTGCATGAAACATGAGGTATACATTTTAAACAATGTCTCATGGCTCATTACTGAGCACATGGTCGAGTGAAACACCACAACAGGACTAGTCCTTAGAATTTTCACCTGCAACAGGTATTAAATCTGATTTCCTTAAAAGAATGCTTTAAAAAGGAATTTAACTGGGCAGTTATAACGAGACTAATGACCTAAGACTAGAAAAACTGCAATAAACAAGTGTAATAAAATAAATCCCAGGTGAATAACACATAGGTTGTTACTGTATAAATGATATCGTCAGTAGTGAACTTTAGCTCATATGATCCTTTAAATGTGGATTCTGTTTGATATCTCAGCATGTTCACATACTTTGCCCATTACTGCAACTATACGACCAAAACTATACATTTCTTTGGCAAAAGTCCACTTCTAACTGCAAACCAGTCGTCTATTGTTTCTTTTATTCTTGGTTCATGAATTATGCTTCTGGTGTTTAGAATTAAATTGCAATGAAAATAGCCTTTAATTAGTAATATGCATTCAGTTTGTAAATGGAACCCATTTGTAAAAATGCACCAAAATTAATTTATCAAACAGAAAAATACATAAACAAGATTACAAATGAAACAGAATTAGCTTATACAGTCCACCTATGACTCTCCCTTTGATCCCTCACCTGGAGGACTCATATCTGAGAAACCTTCAACTAATGGTTGCTAATGAAATAAAAGTCATTTATACACAGTTTGACATAATCAAACTCTTTGTCCAAATCAATATAATATGATTTGACAGAAATTAGACAGAACTTTCATGTTAGTTGTTATTCATTTCAACATTTTTAGTCCTCTTATTCTTCTTCTTATTCTAATTATTAATCAAACATTGCTTCTTTAGCCAACCTTTGAAGGGAGGTCTAAAACAGAAGTTGCATGTTTTTTAAACACCTATATTTATATTCCTGAAAACTCAAAAGTAATCCCAAACTGTCGAACAGAAATGCATAAACAGCCTAAAACAGCACTCCTTAATGTACCACTTGAAATTCCTTTACCACCTGCTAGCAGGGCTTGAATACATTGAACAAATGTTTGAAATAAAAACAAAATAAGTCAAATAAGGCATACATGGCCTGATACTACAAAAATCACATCTGTAATGGTGAATTACTGAGAGCTGTAAGTGCAGGAGGCTGTATTTCAGATTGGAAGGTTTGAAGAAGAGTGCATGTCTGAAATGGAGCTGGAGACGGCTTACCTCCTTGAAGTGAGGGTCCACACACAGCCAGCAGTACAACTGCTTGCAAAAACAGCACAGCCTTCCCCCCTGCCATCCTGCTCTGCAATACCCCCCTGCTCTCCCAACCTGGGGGTTTTATCCCCTCAAAAGCTCACAGCTGTACACACACATCTTAAAAAAAGAAGTGAACTGAGGGTGGGATATGGATGTGTTTGTGTGTGTGTGTGTGTGTGTGTGTGTGTGTGTGTGTATGTATTAGGAACCAGGGGTGGGACCAGGGATTGTTTGAATGAAGGTAATAATATGGACCACAAAAAAAATTTACTCCACATTGTGTATGTCTCACATGGGCCTACAAAGCAGCTTGTGTGTGTGAGTGTGTGTGTGTGTGTGTGTGTGTGTGTGTGTAAGTGAGAGAGTGAGACAGAGAGATAGAGAGAGAGAGAGAGAGAGAAAGAGACAAAGAGAGAAAAATAGAGAGAAAGAGATGGAGAGAAACAGACAGAGAGACAGAGAAGGCCAACACCACACGCCACTAAAAGAAAATGTTTTGCCTGCCAGAAATGCTCATGAATTCCAGAAGCATGCGATTTCTCTTCATTGTCCTGCTCTACAGAGGAACCTAAACAGTCCAGATAAGGTTATTTCTTCAGTTTGTGTTTTTTCCCCACCTGGAGCAGGGCTGTGTGGAGGGCATGCCAGTCAGCCTATTTTCATCAGAATACTTTTTCAGATCAAGGACGGCTTGGAATGACCCAAATAGTCTTCCTTTTGTCCTACAAAGTGTCATTTTCCAAGAAATACCTTGTCAGATCAGTGATAGAAAATTTTATGCATTTAGCTTTCACTCGAATAGATTACTGACCGGTCCATATGAACAACACTAGAGTTGGGAGGAAGTTAATTGATGCTGGTTTGTTCACAAAGCCGTGTTTTAATATTGATACACTTATTGAAAATATTCTGCATTTTTTGGCTTAAAAGATAAAGAAAATAATGGAAAACGTGACTTAAGACAAGAAATGAGAAGCTAAATTGCTTCCTGAGTTTCCTGTGTTTTCAATGAAAGAGAAGCAGTTGTCTGGTTGACAAATGTTTGGTGGTGATTTTCAGGAAGCCACAAAAGTTTAAATTCAGCATCAACCATTTAAAATTGCCAGCTGTGATTAGAATGCCTCAACGCTGCTTACCAATATTTTATTTCAAACCATTCAGGACCAAATATATTACTAATTTAGTGCTGGTTACTGATCCCCATTAGTGGTTGTGTAAGTAACTGTGAGGCGCACTTGGAAAATGAAGGTGCCAGTACAATTCTTTAGAGAGAAATGTCTCAAAAAACACATTAGGTTCCCATAACAAACCAGTGGTTGTGTCTTTACATAACTATAATGTAAATCAGATCTGAGAAGAAAAAAAAAAATTTCATTTAAAGAACCTTCACATAACATAGAACAGGATGTCCAAGAACTGTACATCCTACAAATCAAAACTACACTCATTGCACTTTTTATTTTAGTTTTGTTATTTTAATGGGGCTTGCACTCTGCCTCTGCTATCACAGCCAACTTCAGTGCCTGTTCAAGGAATCCAAGGGGGATTCTTGGAAGAGTAGCACATTTTTCCCCTCCCATAGTTAAGTTTTAAATTTTGATTGTCTAGCTCTCCTTGTTTGGGCTGCGAGCCTTCGGCCAAAACGTGTGTTCAAGAGGACAAGTTGTGTTTTTAGACTTTTGGCAAGAATAAAGATTAGCTCATTGGCCCATTGATAGACGTATTCAGAAATTGAATGTAAAACCATGTAGTATGAAATATGCCTGTGTGCCTGTGTGACTGACTGGCCGTCTTTTTAAAAAATGGTACTAGATATGAAACAACTGAACCATGCCTTTAAATTGATTTCTTTAGTAAAGGAAAATGCAGATTCTGGGATCAATTGTTTTTATAGGACATACAGGACATTATAGGACATACAGTAAGTAAATTCTTACTCCAAAACAAATCATCTAACCTCAGTATTATAGCATTTTTTGGCCTTAAAGGAACTGACAGTGTGTTGTTAACTTCTGTTTACAAATGGACACATAAAAATCATTGCATAGTGTAAAACGCATTAATAAAGTGAAGCAAGTTATACCTCTGGACATAATCGGACACCGTTATCCAAACCAGACGCCTTTAAAACAAGCAGTGAAATTTGTCTGGCCTGTCTGAAAACTGATAAGTTAAGCCAGTTGTGCACTGGTCATTGACTGGACTGACTCAGCCAACATCTAAGGTGGGTAAGGTATGAAATGGAGCTGAACTTTGCAGAACACTGTAAGCCTTTAATGCAGAACACTGTAATCCCTTAATTGGACACAACAGGCCGCTTTTATTGCCTCTCTTCAGGGATGGCTGAAACCATTTTTACTTGTACAGTTTGATGGAGCTGCATAGTTATGTGATGAAATAATCATGGAATGAATACAGCATGAAAAAAGAGCTGCACAGAGGAGATATACATTTCTTTCTTGGGCTGCCACAGAGTGTATTGCAGTCAAAGATAAACACATGACCGTGTACTTTCCTCTACATTCCTTTTTTTAACCAAAAATGCATGAAAGGCATTACATAAACATGTTCATTTCATGAAGCTACGTAAATCAATAGCTGACAAATTAAAGAAATGAAAAACTTGTGTCTTATAAGATGCTGGATTACCATAAGTCACAACCCAAACAATGCATGTCGGAAAACAATTGCGGCTTGAACACTATAAAACTCAAACTTGTGCTTTATAGACTCAAAAAACTGGAAGAAACATGGAGGTACTTGGATGGTACTTCTGTGCAGATGCAATTTTTGGCCTCTCAATGGAGATGTGGTTTCAAGTCTCACTTCTGTTGCAACCATCAGAAGACAGCTGATGGTTTAATCATTAGTGAGTTGCCCCTGCGGTCAGAAGGTTGTGAGTTTGAATCCCAGGGCTGCTAGTGGCACCACTGAGGTACCCTTGAGCAAGATACCATCCTCACACACTAGGTTGCTGGCTGCCGACTTCTTCACTTAGTGACAGGATTAAACCAAGATAATGAATTTCACCCTGTATGTTGCGCTGTGCTGTGCTTAGTCATGACAAAAATGGCCACATTACAAAACAATCGCCCTAAAAGCAGAACTGAAGCAGACATGCTAATCTTCTGTGAATCGTTCCAGTTTTCGTCTATGTGCTGCCGTAGCAAGCACAATCAGTCCATTTTTCAAAATCAGACTTAAACGTCTGTATACTCATATCACAAAAACAGATGAAGGCTCACTGAGTGCAATTGCAATGTGTGCACCTCTATATCTTTTTCTTTTCTTAGCTAAATGCACGGCGCCTGACTCCTGGACACTGTCAAATCCTCACACCCACCCAGTTGCGCACTACATTTGCTTTTGTGTGGCCAGTGCTGGTTTCCCCTTGCCAGCTCAGAGAGGCATATCAGTTATGTATAAAACTGTCGACTGAGAAGGGCTCATTTTCAGTTTACCTAATGTCTACCTTGCGTTTACCTAATGTCTGCTGCCTATATAAGGAACTGTATGCTGCTTGGTTCAACTCCCACTTGCTCTCTCACCAGTTAACATGGAAGGGGAAACATGGTTTGGATATGTGAATTAGATTCTAGGGTAGCTTTAGATAACTTGACACATATTCTCAGGCTACATTTCTTGTGAAGGTTACATCTCAGTTTCGGGGGAGGGGGAGGGAGGGGGGTGTCGGTTATGGTGTATGCAAAGTTTTCAAATCTGGTTCGTCTGCATTACCAAGCTGATTCCAGTTCAACTTTTGCAAAACTGTTCAATTAAAACAATTAGATATTTGAGATTTTTACTACTGTTCAGGGTTGTTGTACCCACAACCATTGGAAATGTACTTACTGTATGTTAAAAAAAACACAATTATGTTTGTTAACAATAGACTAAGGCTGTCGGGCGATATGATAGTAAAAAATAAATCCATGAAGAATGCAATTATTTTTTAGAATTTGGTGCATTAATTCTGAATTCAAATTTTGTGTGCAATCATGTGTGTGTATATTGTTTGTTTTGGGGTTTTTTTAAACAATAACTCAAACATTTCTCAGACAACCAGGTTATAAAACAAGTATTCATTGTGTACCAAAGTTCAAATTACTAAAAATATATCTCCACTAAAGAAAGCAGGAAGCAAACAAATTTGTTAGTTGGGGCATGTCTTATATACAAATTTGCATCAGTGCTAAACATGAGCTAGGATTTTACAGCCTTGAAATAAAGACAAAACCAAGAAAAAATGTATTAGATGGGAAATGAGAACTGGACTAGGCTTGTTTTGGTCTGCACAAACATGTTGTGAGTTTTATGAGGTAAAACCTTTATACCCAGCAGTGAAAACAAAGGGCGATTCAGAGCAAAAGTGTTACAGAATAGTGTACTGTTTTTAACTGAGGTAAAATTACTCAAAATATTTGCACTGTATAATATTTATTTATTGTAAAAGACTTAAGTCAGAATATCCTTGTTGGAAAAATGACCTACAAATTGGTCCATATTGTTGTTTCTCTGTAAAGAACATAATATAATACAACAAAGTGACTATGGTTTAGCTTTAAAAACAACATTATGGAGTCTTACCTCACTTGAGTTATGCTGTGTGATGTTGCCTTTCACAGGCCTTCTTCTCATGACTCACTAACTGGGGGGTTAAAACAATAAAACAACAATAACAATGTTTTAAGCAAGTACAGTACAGTGCCACAGCTCCATTAATCAAAATATCCAGCAAAAACAGGATCAGGGTGCAAAATATATGTGGGAAAAGCTTCAACGGGGCCTGAATTGAGAGCTTTGCGTTATAGTCTAGGCTCTCAAGGGATGTCAGTGGGTGAATGGACATGACTGTTTAAATTACATGGAATGTATTATTTTCATTTTCAGTTGGGAATACAGTTGGGAATACAGTTAACTGAAAACTACCAAAAGTACATCATACATTTTGAGCTACAGTCTGTGAGTAAATGCTGGACAGTGAGAGTATTGGAAAGCACCTCCCCAATGTTGTTGAGTCCCCTCAGTCAATAACCGTTTCATACTATGTATGTAAAATGAAGGCTTGTTCCAGCTAGTACTCATAAAGGTCACTTGAGTCATTTTTATCAACATTTACGTAATAATACAAATATTAAGAATACGCATTTATTAATGTTGATGTAGGTTTATGACCTGAAAGATCTAAAAATGTGACAAACTGGCCTTCACTGCACCTTTATTTCCTTTATTTAATATCTTCTTTCTCTGTGTGTGGCATCTTTGTGCATTAGTTTGTATTTGTGCCCTCAACACACATTGCACTGAGGCCCCCAAGATAAAAGCTTTGGTTGTCTGTTGTTGCTGTTGTTTCATGGATCCCTTAGACATTAAGCTTCTATTTACAAGAAATTACACATCTCAAGATTCAAAAACTGAATTTATTGAATGTGCTCTGTTCCACTTCTTGCTGCATACAGACAGATGAGAACTTGTTTGACTGTTTGAATCAGAACTGAGGGTCCACGATGAGGTAATAGGCCTGTATCTTAACTGGGCAGCCTGAAAGAATACTTCACCCAAAAATGGTAGCAGTAATAGACTGGGAGCAGCAAAAATGGTAGAATGCTTCAAAGCACATGCGAATTTCAGTGCCATTCAGAATCAGAAAAGAACAATATAGTGTATAAAGTCTAAATATATCCAATAATATGTAGAGCTCAGTAGTAAATCAGAAGTATTGGTATTCACATAATATTAACTATTGCATGTAAAATATTGCACATAATGATAATGTTTTAGTATTCCATAAGTAAATTGCACAATATTGGGCAAGTTAGACTGTCGCACATAATAGTAAGATAGTACTGACATTAAAGACTTAGTTTTCTCTTTTCCTTTATCATCTGAAATATTTAATATCTAATTCTAGGCTTGTTTTCTTGTTACAAGAATTTTGAAACTAAATTCCATTGCAGTTCTGTTTTAATAATATAAAATGTATATTTAATATAATCATAGAAATAGAACCCTAAAATATCCAGGTGAATGTGGAAAAGGGAGACCACACAAGGTGGTGATATGATGTCCTAAAGTGGGTGCTTCTACACAGGGGCCAGGGCTCCCCTAGAATAGCTCCTGGCCCCCCTTTGGCCCACGATCCATTCTGTTTGTTTTTTTAAAATAAGATAGAAACTGGAAAAATGGAAATCTGCGCCTGCGCCTCCTTCCCACACTGGTACACACCCATTGTGACAGGGGATTTCCTGAAAATAATTTTCCTCCATGGAATAAATAAAACTTTTCTTTGCCATTTTCTCTATACCACTGAAAAGAACAGTGTCAAATGTAAGTAAATATTCCTGTTTAGTTCATTTTACTGTTTCTTTCTTACTTTAATTTGAAGTTTGCTGTGAGTTTCATTCTAAATGTATGTACACATGAGGAGGTTGCTGAAGGAAACTTCTAAAAAAGTACACATTATGTGCCTTATCACGGCAACATGTTGTGGAACAAATACAAAAATCAAAAATCAAATAAAATGCAAATTAATATAACTTTTTGCCAAATTAATTCAATTTGTAAAAAGGAAATACATGTTTTTTTGGTTTACAGGCACTCCATAATATATACCAGAATCCAATTTAAAAGTGGAAAGGCTACATGCAGGATGTACATTTGCAGATGAAACGTTTTTAATACAAATGGCTGGTTGTTGTCTGACAACTTATATGAAAGGTGAACAAACAGACAGTAATGGGTTGTGACATAATTTGAAATGACTGCGTTCAATGAACCAGTGTAGTTTTCCAGCCCAAAACTAATTTAAGAACAATTAGTCTAGGTTATTCTGGAAACAGGCCACAGGAACACACACATGGGAAAGTTTTCCAGCATCAGGATTTGAAAAATAGAAAATCAGCAAAAGTCTGATATTTCCTCCTGAGAACTTTTTGCTGTAATTGAATAAGAAGAAAGGTTCCTGCACTGCACATGACTGTGAATGTTTTGCATTCTGTGATCCTATTTTACTGATGTCAAATGATGATGTCAGGTGGGCTGAGGCCAAGGCTTTGTGAAGAGCAGCGAGAGAGCAGGGTGGGGACAAGAAGGGGGATCAGGGGAAAGCAGACGCAAAGTGAGATCACACTCTGCCAGGACCTCATATGCCCCAAATATCGTCTTTTCTTTCCAACTTCTTAATTTCTGTAAAAATGTGGCTGCACTTGTATGATGCTGGAGGAGGGGTAGAAGAAGTTTTGATTTTTACAAATAGGCAGACAGTAATTTATTTACCTCCTGTGATGTTTCCATATTTACTCACAATGGTATTTCTTACATTCTGAATATTTAGGGGTGCTTTTCAATCTATTGGTGACAAATTTATGTCTCCTCACATTAGATTATATTATTATCGTTTATTATTATTAGGTAACACTTGGATTGCTTGTACAATTTGAAATGAAAAGTATACTTTAGCAGTTGAAGCCAGATCATCTTCTATGTGATTAAAAGTCAGTTGTCATTACAATAATAATAATGCATTTTATACCTTACACTCAAAGATACCTTATATTACATAATAAAATTTGATTTGCAGTCATGTGCACCAGTGTAACAAGGCGTAATTTGGAAGATTATTAATATCTTGGGGAAAGAGTTCCAAAGAGATCCAAAGTGAGGATAAGGGATCATGAGTTCACATAATTCCCTAAAAGAAATTGATTAATCACCAAAAAAATGTAGTCCTATCATGCTGTCTTACATCATTCTCCAGTCTCCTGTGCTCAACAGAAGGCTTGGATGGTTTCTATCCACAATGTCCAAATCTGGCAGCAGCACTCATTCATGTTTCATTTGATGGCATACAGAAATGGATCATCCATAGGGTGAAACCTTGCAGAACGAGTGTTCTCAGCAATTTAATGTGAGTATTGTTGGATTGTTTTCCTCAATTATGTCATGTGGGTCACAATTTTAGACACAGGTGCGAATCCCTCGTCTGTAGACTCACCACTTCAAGAAGCCCCTTAGTGAATAACTAGGCCTCTTGTTATTGCTTATTAATTTATTTTTCCCTATATTTGGTACAAAAAATTAACTCCAGGTTTTCCATACTTAAGGTTTACATTTACAGCATTTATCAGATGTTTTTATCCAAAATGTTGGGTGTTTTGCTCACAAACCCAGTGGTAGTCTGCTGAAGTTAGGATTTGAACCCACAACTTATTAGTCCAGAAGCAAGTATCCTACACACTAGGCAGCCAAAATCCACCTTTAACCTCTGACTTTTCCTTGAAAAGATCTGTTCAGGTGTGTAACTCAGTTGGTAGTAAAATAGCAAAAACTTGGTTGAATTGAAAAACAAAATTTCCTTTATTATTTATAATAATAATAATAATAATAATAATAATAATAATAATAATAATAAAAACAATAATTTACGTCGTATAACACTTAAATAAGCAAATCTACAAAATGCAGTAATAAATTCATAAGCAAATAGTGGGATTAAAATCTGCCTTTAAAATGCAGCTTTAAAACAAATCAAAGTCAAGAGTTTATATTCATTTATTTTTGAAGTAGCATAAAACCAGAGTACGAATATAAAAAGAGTGTTAAATCATACCTTTCAACATTGAAATATGCCTGTCAAACAAAACCCTGAATGAAATATGGAAATACCTGATGGAATTCGGTTACATGAGCCAGCAGTAAGAGAATAGTGTATGTTTTTATAAACACAGATTTTCATTTCTTTTCTTTATTTCTTATCAAATCATGTAATTTGCACTTCAAAAGTGCTTTGTTGTCACTCACTGAAAGTGTTCAGGAGGAGTGCAGTTGGTCAGAGTCCAAAATTCCCTACAGTGAGAAATACACACAGAACAATAAATAAACACAAAACTTTAAAAAGACAAAAGTGCAATTTACAAGACTTAAAATGTAGTAGTAGAGTGCATAAAAAGTGCAATAAATTACATTTTCAGGAAGTCCTGCATTAAGACCCAGGAGTCTCAAAGTTTTCAACTGCCATATGAAGACAGCAAGAGGAATCTTGTTTTAAAAAAAAGATGCCAGTGTCTAGTCAGTCCTCTGTGTCTTTAATATGCCTTGAAGTATGGTGGAAACAGTCGAGCTGTACTTGAATGTCCAAAAGTTCTAGAAACAGATCTGATTTTGATCATGGCCATCAGGTACAGAGGACCTGGTACGTTTCCAGACTTAGAAGCTAAAGGGAGTTAGAGCACAAAGTGTTCATGATTCTAGAGATTATGGGGCATAGTTCAATGTTCTGGGTTTTATGATTTGGAGTTCTGCTGGTCAGATATGTGCCACACTTTATGCCAGAGAATAATTAGATAACTGTGTGACAGATCTGGTATTTGATTACATTACTAATAAAATAGTCATGCAACATTGTTACTGCAGTATTAAAGCACATATTTTCCCATTTTGAGTTTGTTTAACCAATTAAGTGCTTCATTTTTTCTGTATTACCTCATTCATCAACAGTGCAATGATCAATAACTCTTGAACACAACGGCATACCGGAAAAATGAAAAACAAAACAAAAAAACTTTTGAAAGTTCTCATAGAACTGATACTCTGAAATCCTAAAGTACATGTCCATTTTTGTACTAATGGACATGTACTTTTACTTCTCCATGCTGGAGTACAAAAAGGGAGCACCAGTCTGGCGGCCCAGTGGCTTCACTTTGAATTGAGTAGTGCCGTCATCAGCAGTGAAGGCATTCAGTGCATGTAACAGGAATATAAAAAGATGGGAAGATGCATTTGCGTACTGTAGACCAGCTGGAGAAAGGCCAACAGTGAGGAAAATGGGAGACATCTCCTTGCCGTGGAACCAAAAAAAAACATGTAACCGGTGATAAAATCTGTAACATGTGATCGTATAGTAACAGGTGAGAAACTATGCTTGCGGTAGGTCACTGGAAATAAATTATAATATGACATGTGTGTTGATGTTTTTAGAGTCACTGCTAGCCAGGGTTTGAATACCGGTTCCATTGGCATGTCGGGTGATGTGTCACTATTCATTATATTGGGGCAGCTAATGGCCTAGTAGTTAGAGCGCTTGCCCTGTCATCAGAAGTTTGTGGGTTCGAATGCCAAAACTATTAGTAGCACCTCCCATGTACTCTTTAGCAAGGAGTCATAAGACATTTCTAAGCTCTAAAATCTGTATGTGTGTAGTAATACCACTTTGGATGGTATGAGGAGTTATTTCATGTGCAAACCAGCTGTAAAATGCAGGGATTCAACCCATTTAATGACACCACCATAGTAATCTTGTGGTGTGTGAGTTTACAGCTACTAGCTGTCCCAAGAACGTAGTACTTACAAGTCACAAATATCAAGTATAGTCCAATGAAGCTGAATGTATTGTAGGATTTTAATAGGTCCTCAGTTTAACATAAAAGTATGAAGGTTTTCCTGCAAATGCAGTTTCAAGTAAAAAGCGACTTAGGAACATTTGTTTTTAAGGGTCTGTGATCAAAGTGTTTAACAGCCTCTACACATTAGTGCAGTAATTAAAACACTTACCCTACATAAACCTGAATGACAGGGCAGTATTTCCAATAAAAGCAAGTAAAAGCTTAAGCAGGGCATGTATGTCATGACGTAAATCAAACATTTCACTATGGTGTTTAACACAACAGTATGTGGTAAATGTATCGTGTGCCTCAAGCACACTGTGTATCCAAAGCATTAAAGTTCACAGACTGAATCAATGAGCAAACAGCCCTTTGGGAATTTAATCAGACAGAAATGAAGTGAATAAGCCTAAAGTCCTAAATGTTGTCAGTGTGCTGTTACCATACAGCGAAAGGGCACTTATCAGAGTCAGGGGAGGGATATAAAAATTGAAGTTGTCTGGCTTTCATAAGGGGGCAAGAGGGTAATGCTACATTGTGTAGCTTTAAGCTTTTTTACCTAGTAACTACTAGGAACCTAATATGATAAATACTTATAAGGTTAATATAACGATACATATTTGTGGCTTTCTAAACATAGAAGTGATTAAATGCTGCATATTGGCCCTGCACAGCCCAAAAATCTAGTTTTTATTTGGTCATTTTTTAATGAGGCTCACACTGTCTACCTGGAGGAAAGTGCACACTTTTCCATGTCAGAGCATGTAAAATGGTCTTCATGTCACTTAGATTGTGTTTGATCCATTACAGCCCTTGTACCTAATTACAAGTCTTGATAGTGCTAATTGTTGTAAGAGTAACAATTAATCAGTGCATCACTTAAATATGCACTTTGTCCAAGTGACAGTAATTCAGTCCAGCATCCAGTGCAGAGTTGCATTCCCATGATAACTGAAGATATGGGTTAGCCTCAGTTATGTTATCTGCAGTCTGGACCAGGCTATTAGTGATTTCATTGGTGTATGCTGAGAATGTGTATGGTATTTTAACACAATCATTGTTTTACTTGTGACATCACACTCAATCTGTCAGCATTGCTGGTGTTATAGTTTCACACGGCAAGCATTTCTGGCTGCAGTACAGATCATGTCAGCTACATTCACCATGCAAGTGAGGGAGATAGAGGACCCACTGTAAGTGGACAGCACAGAACAAACATTCATAAACACACACACACACACACACTCACACACACACAGACCCACACACACACCCACACACACCCACACTCACTCAAAACCATCAAAGCTTTAAAGAGGGCCAGACCCCTGTAATGTCATCCAGCAAATATTCATCACTGTATGTGTACCAAAGCAAATAGAGCTTCCAAAAAGTGGCAAATAAATGTTTAATTTCGAAAGAACAAGAGTGTTTACACACTCATTATTAACTACAACAAAGCCTAAGCAAAGATTTTTATTTTAAATGCAATTTTAAATGCTATATTAATTTATGCAACTATTATACACGTTACAGACAAAAACGATTTATATATAATTTGAATTTGATTGTTACATTTCAGTGATTTTATAATGTTCTTATCCAGAGTGGAATGCAGTTTTACACAAGTTGGTGAGCATAGTGTTAATAGTCACCCTACCTGGGGGCGGAGGGCAGTGTTACACCCCAGGTGTTTAGATACCATCACTGTCAGATCAAAACCATGTACAGTCATGTGAAAAAATTAGGACACCCTTTGAAATCATGTGGTTTTTTGTAACATTTTTAATAAATG
>JBBMFX010029468.1:0-12066 GCA_037832545.1 Rhabdalestes septentrionalis | reverse complement strand
CAAAGCCTATTGGATTTTTTAGTCACATAGATGCTGTGATCACCCGGAACGTGCTGATTACCGACTCATCCTGCTATACTGAACCCCAGACCCCCACACACACACACACACCCACATATACACACACACAGACACACGCACACACAGAAACACACGCACACCCGAGACTTTTTTAGCAATCAGCATGCTCGATAGAATGGTATTTTTGAAGCTGGTGAAACAGATTTGTTGTTTTACCAGATTTTGTTGGGGCCTGTCGAGCGACTCATTTTATAAACTCGTTTTATCTTATCGTTTCATTTTTGTCCGTTTGAAGATAACCGAACCACTTCTATACCTTTGAGGACTGTTTTCGGTATTATCGCCTCCTGAGCATTTAATACAATCTCCTTCTCTGCTTCCCTCACCGGCGTGGCAGTGTTGCCCAACGTCTTTTTTTCCAAAACAAGTCCACGTTTTTTTTATGTTTACAACATAGCCTCTTTAGGAGAGGAGGGGCAAAATTGTAACGTCGTCAGTGATTGGCTGTTATGCAAACCTAACGTACTACTCGATTGGCCCTTGTGTTGTCCGTATCAGCGCATGCTCTAAAACTGAGCAAACTAGTTTGATCGAGTTTTATAGCCTGCGCATATCATCGTGATCATCCTCATTTTTTATCGATAATAAATCGAGTTCGTTTTATCGCCCAGCACTACTACAGTGTGTAGGGGGGCCTGACTCCCTTATTCTGACATCAGGATGAGGAAATTTGCATAGAACCACCCCTCACCTGTCGAGCCCCACCCACTAGATTAGTTGAAGATCCACCATTTTTGCGTGTCATGTTTGTTTATAAGAGTGAAGTTGGACTTAAACGAACCATAAATTTGCCTTTTGCAGTCTGTTCTGCATTTGGGTTTTAACTGGGTTACAAAACCACAAACCTTAATTTCCGCTTTCCACCCAAATTGATTTCAGGTGTTTCAGACTCTTATATTTAAATCTCAGATGTTTCATCCCTTTAACATTTCAAACTCCAGGTGTTTCTGACTCTCATATTTCAAATTGAGATGCTTCAGACTTCACACAGATTTCACACTGGTAGCAATACAGCAGACTGAACTGAAACCATTGTGTTGTGGAGAGGCTATGTTGTGTCCAAAATCAATTGAGGTGTCGTTCAGTACCAGCGATCTTTAAAAGAAAACATGAAGTGTGACAGAATGACCCTGAGGGACCCTGATGGGACACTGAGCTACTTCATCAACTTCTTTACCCAGCATTACTCAGCCCTGAGCGCAAAAAGGACAGAGCTACATGAAACTCAATAAGTTTTCTACACCATAGACTGATTTTACATTAAACGTTTGCTTGTAAACTCACCTATTAAAGTGTTGGAAGAAGTGTCCCTCACACCTGGTGTCTAATAAATGAGAACTTTCTGCTGTTCTTGGATATTACTGCTGTCTTTTCTCAGATGAGTTCATTCATGTGTATTTTGAGTCTCTGAATCTGCTGTGAGTCCCACAACAAAGAGCAGAAACCAGGAAAGCTGATTATTTCATTTTCATCAGAGTGTGACTGCTCATAACACGTTATAGTTTATTATAGCCGCCAGTGGCTTTAATATGAGTACAAAGACGTTTTCCTCCATTAAAAATAATTACAGTCATATTAATAAAGCTATTTTAATAAAGCAATAACCACATAATTACTCCAGTGTTCTAGTTCACCAGAGAGAAACCAGTCTTACTCATTTTGATGCAAACAGTGAATAGTTCACTATTACATTAAAGTACTTCTCTTGCAAGTGAAACCATGAGAACAGAAATATACTAGAAGCACAGCATTCCATTTGCAGAAATATGAGCATTAATTCAGCATCTTACTGGTGGAGAGGTCCTGTGGGGCGAAACGGTGTGTCCAGTTCAGAATGTGAAGTGTAAAATGTTATTTCCTCCGGTTTTATGAAGCAAAATTCCACTCTGATCCAGTCTGGTCCGGGATTTAAGAGAAATGTAAAAGTAACCGGTCCAGCAACCAGCGCTCCACGAACTCCCAGCTCGTGTTTGAGAGAGAGAGAGAGAGAGAGAGAGAGAGAGAGAGAGAGAGAGAGAGATCTTCTCACGCGCGACTGTGTCCCCTGGAAAACCACCGTAATGGAAGTGTTTTTGTTTCTTAAAGGTACAGAAGCTGTGAGGCTCCTTGCAGAAGTTTGCACCGAACCTCTTGATTTTCCTGTCGTGTTTGGGCTGAGTAATGCTGGGTAAACCTGCCGATGAAGTAGTTCAGTGTTCCATCAGCTTCCCTCAGGGTATTATGTCACACTTCATACCTAGAACCACACATTCAGTTCAAGAACTGAGAGTGTGGACCCAAATGAACACTAAGTTGTTTCAGCACTGGACACTGGGATGGTTGGACATTTTTGATTTTAAGACCTAACACTGACTTTCTGTACTGATTCAGTTCTTTTAACTTAACCCCTTTATGGTTACTTAGAGGATCACTGGTACAGAAGAGAAAAAACAACATAATTTTTTCAGACACTCTCTCCACAACTTTGTGGTTTCAGTTTAGTCTGCTGAACTGTTGTGTGTTACTCAAATACAATATATGGACAAAATTTATTAGGACAAACGTTTAAATTATTGAATTCAGTTGGGTCATTAATTCAAGTGAAGGACAATCTTTATGCTTCAGCTGACCAAGACATTCTGGACACCATGCTTCCAACACTGTGGACCAAGTTTGGGGAAGAACCTATTCTATTCCAGCAGGACTGTGGCCCAGTGCACAAAGCAGCTTCATAAAGACATGGCTGGAGGAGTTCAGTGTGGAAAACTTGACTGGCCACACAGAGTACTGACCTCAACCCCATCCAGCACCTTTGGTATGAATTGGAACAGAGATTGTGATCCAGACCTTCTCGTCCAACATCAGTGTTTGACCTCATAAATGCTACAGAATGAAAGGCCACAAATTCACACAGAAACTCCAAACTGTTGTGAAAAGCCTCCCGAGGAGAATGGAAATTGTTATAGCTGTAAAGGGGGACCAACTCCATATTAAACGTTTACCTATTAATGTATTTGAATGCAATGCCATTAAAGTCACTGTGGGTGTAATAATACTTTTACATTTTTGACATTTATCAGATGCTTCTATCCAAAGTGACTTCCATTCCCTAACTACAGGGGACAGTCTCCCTGGAGCAGCTTGTTTTAGGGTTAGGGTTATAACATTTTTCTCAGTATTTAACCAATTCACCAAGTGAAGCAGTGGTGCCACCAACAAGGGGTTCCTGGGGAGCAGTGTGAGGGGACGGTACCTTGCTCAAGGGTACCTCAGTGGTGACACTAGCATTTAGGATTCAAACGCACAACCTTCTGACTGCGGATGCTACTCCCTAATAGCGATGGGATCATTTTACCGACTCTGAGCTTTGAGTCTTTTTTTGAGTCATTTCATTCATTTTGTTAATTTTAGCAAAATATAATTAAAATGTTACGTGTTACTTCCCTAATATATCTACTGCTTACACAAACGTTGATCATACTACATACAAAACAAAACTGTAATGCTATAAGGAACAGAAAAGTTTAATTCATTGTTTACCTGTGTCTTTAGTCTATGATTCGCACCTCGCCTCTTATCTGACAAGTTTTCGGGTTTCAGTCGTTCGTTCATCACCTGACAGCCCATTTAGCTAACCAATGCAGGCTGAGCCGGAAAGAGAATTGATTAGTTCTTGTCTCGAGTCTTCGGGTTCGAGTCGTTGATTAGTTCATCTCTCGAGTCCTCGGGTTTGAGTCGTACGTTCGTCAGGTGACAGCCCCGTAATGTTAACTTATGCAGCCTGAGCCGGAAAAAGAATAGATTACTTCATCTCTCAAGTCTTCGGGTTTGAGACTCTATATTTGCAATACAGAAACTATAGGATGTAGCGCAAATGCGCATGCACGACTGAACGAATCAATCGTACGAGCCGACTCGTTCTTCCCGAATCACATTAAAGATTTGTTCAAAATGAACGAATCGTTCAAGAACGACCCATCACTACTCCCTAACCACTAGGCCAATAGCTGCTTTTGTCCATATAGTGTATGTGAGTTTGAAATATGTGAGTCTGAAACACCTGAGTTTGAAATATGATAAATATTTTTTGTATCAGTACCCTGCACTGACCTTTGGGATTGATTCCATTCACTTAAAATGCAAACGAATCTTGAATGTGGCTTAAAAAAATAAAGAGTGTGAGTATGAGAGTGTAAGTGTGTGAGGTGCAGGAAATGGCTTTGGGATTTTTTACTGACTGGATTGTAGATCTGAAGAAGCTCCACACAGAATTTAAGACGCGCTTAGGTTGAAGACGTGCTGACAGACTGGATTTTAGTCAGCCAATCATTAAGTCTGGATCTGGGTGCAAAATATTGTATTATTTGTATTGGTAAAGTGTTTTTATCGAATGAGGTGGATTTATTCAATCCAGTGGTATTAAAGTACTGAAAGCGTCAGTAATATTATCACATTGCGTTTGGATCCTCAGCAGCTCCGGGGACTCTGCTCAGAGGAAATCTCTACCTTCAGCCCTCATCTGGAGTCTGTGAGGCACACAGGAAATACACCTACTGTCCAAGCCCCGGTTAATCGTAAACATCCTCCATGCACTCATTCTTCTTGCAAATGATGAGAGAGATTTTGATGCTTTACCCTGAAGTTGTTTTCCTTCTCCTTTAAAATGTGTTAGCTTTGATTTGTGATTATGTATTAAAAACATCTTGACTTGTATACAAAATGTCCTGTTTCAACAGAACACAGCTTTTGTACTACACAGCTGTGCAAGATAAAGGTTTGCGAAGCATGGTCCTTGGTGCACCTCCAGGATCCTGTGGTCCCCAGAGCAAAAATTACAGAAAAATCAAATTTGTATTTAAAAAATTGCAAGTTGCTTGTTTACCTGTTAACTCTCAGACAAATCGATGATCTCAAGGCAAGCCAGTCCACCCACCAGCTGCAAAAATATGGAACTAAATGTTTATGCCAGGCTATCTAATTAAAATGTTATAATAATGAATAATGCATGTATGATGTTGCAGATTGTGAGGGACAGAAAAATCGTGGTTGAGTTGCATCTCGGAAAAGAGAGAGGTACATTTGAGGGGCTCAGTAATGTTAGGGGCTCCAGTCGCTCCGGTGTGGTCACACTTGAGTTCACGTCAAAATCTTTATAACAAAATAATTAGTCATGTGTACACTTAATGACAGTTGTTCCCAAAAACACTGTAAATGAGAATCCATGAGCAGAAACTGAGGGATGAATTGGTGATACACTTTAAAATTCCAAAATGCCATTTTAAATGTTAATTTAAAAAAGAATAATACTGTGATAAATAATGCTGTAATAATATAGTATTGTAATAGTACTGTGTTTCTCTTTTCTTTGACTGAGGGAACAAATGCTGCCACATCTTAATAGCGGCACTTAAAAATCCAAACCTGATCAAACCTAATGAAGCTGAAACTAAATGTACAAATAATTAATAATAGTTACCAATCTAAATAAAGACTGACTATAAAAATGAGTCCTGAGTGACCAACATTAATGAATTAGGTAATGCTGTATGTTTTTGATGGTTATTTTGGCACTTAAGTGTTGCTGCCAGCACTGTATGGTTTGTTTAGTAGTTCTGGAATTCACAAATTCATGTTTGATTTATGTTAACTTAGGCAGTAGTTCATTAATTGGCTGACATTTGAACTATTTATACAATTACTTTCCATTTACTGTGGTTTATTATTGTTCAGGTTTGGGTTTTGTTGTTCTAATGTAGATAACAAAGTCATTTAAGACACTGTAAATGAACAGCAAAACACTGCAGCTGTTACTGAACATAAACACAAAACTTTACACTCTCCTTGGTCTTTGATACACTAATCAAAGGTGTGGTTCTCTCTGATGACTGATGGGTGAGCAATTGTCTGAAATAGAACCAAATGGCCTTATTATAAACACAGAGAGCAGAAGTACCAGATGTTTTGAGGACCAAGCCTATAACATTTAATGTGAAAATTAAAGCTACACGAAAATCAACCACTTATTTAACAGCAGTTCCTAAGACTTTGTTTGTTTGTTTGTTTGTCAGAAATATTAAAGCTCATGTGTGGTCAGGGAAACCTGCCCATGCCTCTGTAGTCACCTGGTCCCAGTCGCTGTTCTGGAAGTTTATCGCCACTCCCCTTTGTTCAACAACCTTTTTCCAAGTTATATTGTTCTGTAACAGTGGACCTGTGCACTCTGGTCTATGAAAAACTTTTTCATGCTTTTGTGCTTATCACATCCAGAGTAATATCTTTCTTATTATCTCACTCTCTATCAGCATCCTGGACTTAACAACTCCTCGACATGTCTGCTGTTTTGAGGGGGCATGATCAGCTTCCTTATAAACCCAATCCTGATCCAGAATCAACTCTGGAGGGCCTCCACATGATGTCCAGCCACATTAGTATAATTTATATGATCAGCCATATTTGTACCCCCTTCCTCCTAATGGGTAAGTAAAGCAGTCTGACATCATTCATCGGTCCAGAGGACTTGTTTCACACCTTTGCTGTAGTGAATATAGAAATAATAATTATTTATTGAAAATGATGTATTGTGGCAAAAAGGTCCCATGTTAATTTACATCTTAATTTTACATTAACAAAATATCAAATACACTTACGGTTACCTAAGAGTGCCTCAAGGTACTCATGACACATCCAGCTGTTTTACATTTTTATTATTAAGGACAGCAAAAATCCTATGAATATTTATTATTTCTACACATCAATTTATACAAAAGTTATGAACCTGTAAACAAACATCAAACTCACGTACACATTCTGAAGAAAAATAGTGGGACACCTGACCTTTATACCCACAGGACTTTAATGAAACTGCATACAAGAAATGGCTAAAACATTTACAGCCTTCACTGTCTTTTAACATTCAAGTGATGCAGATTAAGTTAATAGAATGTTTTAAAATAATAATTAGTGGGGTGGTGTAGTCCCAATCACAGTCTCATGCCTGATTTGTGGTCTCATTTGGCACATTATTTCCTCTGAAGGTTTTTATCTAACAAATGAGATCCTCAGTAGAACATGGACATGATGTTCAATCCTACTCTGGAGCTCGGTGCAGTTCTGACAGTGCCATGTTGATGCTGTTACCATTAAATTACAATAAGTATATCCTTTTACCAGGGCTCATTTAAAAACTAAGAAATGTCCAATTTCCCCCATTTCCTCACTTTCAGAGAGTAGGGGCTCGATTACACAGAAGAGTCAAAGCCGACCCTTTGACCTTTTAGTGAACTAGAAATAGGGCTGCACACACCAGGCAGTGCTTTAGGGACTCACCTATCCAGGCAGGGGTGTAGTACTGTGTGAGTCACCGGCAAACACAGCATGACTCACAGTGCTCTCTGGAGGAAACCAACACCAGGATCTAAAACATTTTTCTCTGAACTTCCTTGTGCATCTGATGACTTGTCATTTATATCCACTATCCAAGTTCTTCATTTACATAAAGAGCTACAAAAATTGGCAAAAAATTCAAAATACACATCATGCATGCCCCGAGGGATAGGTTCATTTGTAACAGTGGTTTCAGATTTACACACCAGTCTCCACTATATTTTGGTATTTCACTGTCATAATGATGGGACACAAACTGTTTAATGTGTTAAAGAATTAAAAAACAGGAACAGAAAACCTCATCATATCCTAAAGATGGTATAAAAGTTATGTCTTAAAACCTTCATCTGAATGGCAGCTATTTGTGTTCCGGATCTGCATGTAATGTATTCTGAGGCAGCCGCTAAAAGCTCCCAGCGAGTGTCGAGATTACTCTACTGCTGCTGCGCCAGAGGAGGCATCAGTGTTACAGACCTAGAGAGAGAGGGAGAGATAGAGAGAGAGAGATGGAGAGAGAGAGAGATGGAGAGAGAGAGAGAGACAGAGAAGAGGGAACTGGTTAAACAAAGGAAACTACAGTCCATGCCCCATTGTTCCTCTATACACAGTCATAGTTGTGGCAAGATAACACAAAGAGACAAGGCCAAGAGACAAAAAAGACAAGGAGAGCGAGAGACAGAGTTAGAGGGGGGGGGGGGTTGCCTGTGTTTTAAAAATACAATAATTAAAATCTGTCAAAGAGAGTGTGGTCTGCCATTGCAGTCGCGGTTGGTCTGGATAGGTAATGTTTTTCTACAAACTGACGATAAGTGATGACAACCCATGAGCTGGTCCACAGTACTGCTCAAATATCTAAAGCACCTTTAAAATAACAAATGTTTAAAAACAAATTTGAAAGAACAGTGACTGGTTTATTATAATATAAATAACATTAACATTACTAAATATGCTAAATAAAATTAAGAACAAATAACATTTTACAGTAAACAATTGTTGTGTTCAGTATACCAGTGAGTTCTTGTGATAGTCTATAGTTTCTTCAGAAACCTGGTTCGAGTCCATTAGTCCTTTATTCAATTAAATTAAAGTTTCACAATCCAAACGACTGGAGGAACCGAGGAGGAGTCTGGAACTGAACTTGTGTTTTCCTCATCAGCTCACACAGTATCAGCTACTATTATACTCACAGAACAAATCTGATACTTTTTATTAGTTTCTTGTTGGTTTGCAATTATTCTAATTTTGACATTCCTGGCACTATCACTCACTGAGAAAAATGGATTGAGACTAATAGTATAGGTGTCTGACAAATAGAATAAGTGCCTGAGATTTTTGCATTGTACTGTAAACAGTAAATGTTTAGAAAAACCTGAATCACCCAACTTTAACATGAACATGCAGTACAGTAATTTGAACAGTGATATAGACATATTACCTCCTGCACAAAAGATCTGAAATAAAGCAGCTTTTCTGAGGCAAGAGGTACAGATTGTCAGCTTTACTTTGAGGCACGCAGGGACAAAAAACACAGAAACGCTGTAGCAAAGAAGTGGAGAAAACACAGGAACCAGGGATGCAGCTCAGTATGGCTAGAACAGGGCAGGACTTCTCAAAGCATTGTGAAAAAATAAACCCTAATAAATCAGTCAACAAGTTTCCTAAATGGTTCATGGCTTAGACATATAGTTAATGGAAACAATCTTTATATTATCTCACTGTTCTTTAGTTTCTTCCCATTTGCAAAAATGGCCTAAAGAGTCATTTATGAAAAGACCGGTCACTGCGAACCAAAAGTGGTTCTTCTATGACAGCGGTTCCCACATTTTTGATCGTGCTGTTTCTTTCAGCAAGCTGTCCTTGTTTTTTACCTCTTATACACCCCTCTTGCACATAGTGCCCTGATGCATTAAACTGCCTTTTAATAACTTGTATATAACTTGTACTAGTTGACTTCATAGGCACAAGTAGACGCCCCCTGAGAAAAGCCAATTAGTCATGTGTTTTTCTCTCTCTGTGTGCGTGCTTCTGTACAAAATCCAGTTCCAGAATACAAATATTTTTTGTCCAAATACGGTATTCGTATAAAAAACACGTTATTTATGCCTTTATATATATGTAGGGACTTGTGAAAATGGGTGTATGTCTGTGTTGTACAGCCTGTTGTGTAGTGTCGTCTATATTATGTGTATTGGGCAAGGACTACACGCCCCACAATTCCCGGGACTGAAAACTGGCCAATCACGGCCCTGAGGTCAGAAAAAGCCCGCGAACACTGAGTGGAGGAGGGGCTTTTCTTTTCCCCCGCTGGACGAGAGACGGAGCCGGGAGAGAGGAGAGAGCGGATGTGCAGTGCGTGAGTTTCAGGTTTCCAGACTGCTTTTCAGCTAGTGACGTTCGTTCTGAGGCTGCTGGACCGGAGTTTCTGCCCCTGCTGCCATTCCCTGTGAGAGGACCCCCATGCGAGGCTGTCTGAGCGTCATTCGCCGGTGTTCCGGAGCATCCAGCCGGGAGTGTTTGTCTTCTCTTGTTCCTGGGCTGCTGTTTCTCCGTGTACTGCAGACGCCGGGTTCCTTTCGATACTGAGGACGGAGTTTGCCTTGTATCACGGCGTGAGCCGCGGGGGAAAGGAAAGGAAGGGAGCGTTGACGCAATCAGCGGTGATACTGATAGTTTATTTGGGCTTTCAGATATAAGCCGCAGGATCTGGTTCAGACCCTTAGGCTCGTACTCCTCAAAGAAAAGGTAGAAACGACCAACCAAACAAAAGCAGGCGACAGAGTCAGACCTGAAATGAGACTACAGAACGAAAGGGCAAAACTGGCATCAGACGACTTCACTAGGGCGTTGGAGGAGCACGAGCCTGAAAAACAACCAAAAAGAGAAAACAAGTTTAGACACGAACATGGAGCACTCAAGAGACCAAAAAACGAACTCAAAGAAGAAACGGGACCGGCCGGTTTAAATAGGGAAGATCAGGACGAGGGACAGGTGAGGATAGGGATCAAATCAAGCGGGGAGGTTCTATTACGGAGACAGAGGGACACTACGAAGGGAACACGGAAGGGTGGACAAAAGAAAAGGGATGAACTAATACTCAGGGGACTGGGAGCGGGAAAACCGGACCGAGGATGGGGTGGTCGTCACAGTTTGTGTGGGTGGGTTAAATGTTGTTGTGGGGAGGGAAAAAGGGTTAATATTTAATAGAATATTTTGATTAATAATTATTACAAATAAATATATTGGGTTCTTGCTAAGGGTTCCCATAGTTTTCACTTTAGTTGGTGTATTTGACTGTGTTTGTGGTATATGTTTAATTGTTTTCTGGGGACGCATACTCACACTGGTCAGGCAGTGAAGTTTAGTCTTCAGTGGAGGCACCGCGCTATTAACAGCCTAGTTAGGCTTACCACACACACACACACACATTTTAGGGCAGGGAGTACAGCCTTTCACCACACACGCTGACTCACCCCAGGTTCCTGTTGCGCCACACATTTATATCACGGTAAGTCCGAGTGTACATTCCACCCAGCATAGGGGAAAAAGGGGTTACACAAATCATAAAGGGCACCTTGCACACACCTAGTAAATACAGTGATAGGTAGAGAAAGAGTGTGAGGGACAAATAGAGAATCAGAGTGACAAAGAAATGGTAAGCAGTGATGAGGTGACTGGAAAAAGAAAAGGTGAAAATTAAGATGTAATGACAGAGTAGTGCATAAAATAAGAAACATCGAGTGTTTTTGAGAGAGGGAGGGAGGGACTGAGAGTGGGAGAGAGAGATAGAGAGAGAGAAAGAGAGAGAGAGAGCGAGAAAGAGAAAGAAAAAGTGAGAGATACAGAGATAGAGAGAGAAAGAGAGAGAGTGAAAAGGAGAGACAGAGAGAGAGAGACAGAGAGAGAGAGAAAGAGAGATACACAGAGAGAGAGACAGAGAGAGAGAAAGAGAGATACAGAGAGAGAGAGAAAGAGAGAGAGAAAGAGAGATGCAGAGAGAGAGAGAGAGACAGAGAGAGAGAAAGAGAGAGAGAAAGAGAGATACACAGAGAGAGAGAGACAGAGAGAGAGAAAGAGAGATACACAGAGAGAGAGAGACGGAGAGAAAGAGAGACAGAGAGAGAGAGAGAGAACAACAGAGAGACAAAGAGAGAAAGAGAGAGAGAGAGAGAACGACAGAGAGACAGAGAACAGAGAGAACGACAGAGAGAGATACAGAGAACGACAGAAAGACAGAGATAACGACAGAGGGAGAGAGAGAGAGAGAGAGAGAGAGAGAGAGAGAGAGAACGACATAGAGACAGAGAGAGACAGAGAGAGAAAACAACTGAGAGACAGAGAGAGAGAGACAGAGAGAGAGAGAGACAGAGAGAGAGAGAGAGAGAGAGAGAGAGTGAGAGAAAGTGAGAGAGAGAGAGAGGCAGAGAGACTAGTACTGTATGCAGGGACCTGTGGGGAGGAATGGTTGCTGGGACAACGGGCACATCTAGTGAACTAGAAGTGACAGAGCATTTTCCTGGATGCACACACACCATGAGTGAGCAGCAAATACATGCATCTGCATGCATGGGCTCATTCATTCACACACACACACACACACACACACACACATTTTCACATGCGCAG
>JBBMFX010029457.1:0-12067 GCA_037832545.1 Rhabdalestes septentrionalis | reverse complement strand
TGCAGAGCAGCAATCAGAGCAAAGGGTGAAGAAACTAGAATATAAAACATGTTTTCAGTTATTTCACCTTTTTTGTTGAGTACAGAACTCCACATGTGTTCATTCATAGTGTTGATGCCTTCAGTGAGAATCTACCCATGGAAATGGTCACGAAAATAAAGAAAACACATTGAATGAGAAGGTGTGTCCAAACTTTTGGCCTGTACTGTATATATTTAGTTTTACTCATATATATGAACACATTTTAAAATATCAGTGTAATTCATCATTAATAATTGACAGCAGCACCTAGGAGCAAGAATGTAACAAATATGAGGGAACATTCGAAAGAAATTCAAAAAGAAATAGCGTTTTTCTACATTGTTACCTTCCAATTTAACACCATCAGCAAAACCAGGGAGCCACTGATGCAGCGCTGCGTTCACATCATCATCATCATATAAAAAATCATCTTCACTTTAAAGAGATTAGATGGAGCTAAACTCTCCGACCCAACCAATTATTTCCACTTCCAAAATATATATGTGTGGAAAATTTGAACCTTAGTTACAGGGACACTGAGGGTTAAGGGTCTTGCTCTAGGACACAATGGTAGAAAGTGGTGGGTTTCAAACCTGCGACGTTGTGGTAATCAGGTTTACCACCCTAGTCAGTTATAAAAGTGGGTGTTTGTGAGTTTTGTGGGGAGGATGAGGGTGGCAGTGGCGTAACCTAGGGGTAAGACCCTTAACCCCAAATTGATCCAGGGAGACTGCCCCCTGTAGTTAGGGAATGGAAGTCGCTTTGGATAAAAGCATAAATCCCGTAAATGTAAATGTAAGTGAAAGGACCAGCAGTTTAGTGAAGATTAAGCCTTTATTTAGCAACATTACAAACAACTGATATCTGTTCTATGTCAGGTTTTACAAAGGTTTTACAGAACGGTTAAAAACGTGCACTTTACAGGGCTCAGATGCTACAGTGTTGGCAGTTCAACACTGTTCTGGGTTCCTGGATTGAATCACACTGAACCTCTATAGAAGCCCACCTGAAAAGACGTCCTGAGGTGTACAAGCCCAGTCCGACCTCTTTCTGTTTATTTTGTATTGTGAAGGTCAGTATATCGACACGGCGCCTGAGGAGCAGAAACCGCAGCTCATTTTAAAGAGATCCAAAGAGTAATTGAAGGCGCTGAGTCAAACGTCCAAACAGTGTAAAGCGTATACCGCTCACTTATTTTGCATAGTTAAAACAGTGTTGTGCTTTTATTTTGAAGTGTGTTTGTTGGTGTGGCATGGGTGTCGTTGAGAGGAAAAAAAACATTGATAGAGCA
The DNA here is from genome assembly GCA_037832545.1 of Rhabdalestes septentrionalis. Taxonomy (NCBI): domain Eukaryota; kingdom Metazoa; phylum Chordata; class Actinopteri; order Characiformes; family Alestidae; genus Rhabdalestes; species Rhabdalestes septentrionalis. Next base: position 10,755 of record JBBMFX010029457.1, on the reverse strand, counting down.
GTGTATACTTTTTAGTGCGTTTTGATGTGTCGAGTGGATAACTGACCAATTTATTTTTTTTTTATTAATTGATATATTTTTCGCATTAAATTAAAAATCCCAATGAAAACAAAGTCCAGCTTGGTTGGACTTTAGACTACTCACATTCTTCTATCTACACCCTCAAGAAGTTCTCAATACTCGCCATCGAAAAACTCTAGTAAATAACGTCTACGTTTACATCTTTAAACCTACCAAACTGTAGTTTGTCATTTTCGATTTCTTCGGACCTAGTTTGATACAACCTAGTACTGGACTAAAGACGGGAAACAAAGACGCATCCTTATTTTTAGCCCAGCATTAAAAGTTAAGCCTAGATCTAGAGCTAGTCTTTATAATGTTATCATTACAAAATCTAATTTATCTCAAGATTTAGTCTGTTACTAGGATTATTAGGTGGATTTCATTCGCTACTTAAATAAAACTACTGTTTATCCTGTTCAGTGACTGGAAATCCACATAAATATTCATCATCTGTACCTCACATTATTTACAAAGTTGCACAGCTATATTGAAATAAAACTATGATATGTGTATAAATTATTTCTCTAAAAGCCTATTCACACTATGTTCAATTTTTTGGGACAAAAAGGTTTTGTATGTATTCTAAGCATGTTCAGACTCAAATAAACCAAGATAAACAAACGAGGCTACAAACAGAGGTTGTGTTGTTCCTCAGTCATTTTCAGCCTTTCAGCATTTCAGCATATACTTTAACCTCCACATATGATAGCCAGCATTTAATGAGAGTGTAAGGCTTTATTTTCTACCACAAGCAAGTCTCTGGTTGGTCAGCCTGAATTGGAACATGCCCATTAGATTGAACTGGCTTTGAAAAAACCACTCAGTGAGTTTCTGCTCCATTTTCAAATCCTGACATGGGATTTTCTTGCCCTTAAAAAATCTAAACAAGTGTGAATAGGCCTTCAGAAGTGAAATGCAAGTCTCTGGATACACAAATGTCACCTCACACACTGCATATTCAAGAATAACTGTTCCCCACCATCTCCCATTTGAACATACTGCATTAGGTGGTAAACACAAAGCCAGTGGGGTTTAACTGTACAGCTTCCCCTCATCATCCCAGCATGCTTGAGTCCAGAAATATTTCCCCTTCTGCACTGCAGGCAGTCATGTGAACATGTAAGGTTACGCTCTGGACCGGTGCCGCTCAGTTTGAACTGCTTCTGGTGGAAAACGCAAGATAACTAAACCCACCTCTGTACGAAAGGGCGAAGGACGATTATGCACAGGAGTGGATTATGTATGCTTTTGCAGTGCTGAAGGGTTAAGTTAGTAAATGTCAGGTAGTTGAGAGTAGTTCCTGTTCCAGTAGCCTCCAGAGTAGAGCCAGTCTTGGCCTCCGTTGTGCGGGTTGGCTCCTTGGTGAAACCACCTAAGAGGACAAATAAAAGCAACATCAGGCAGCTGTTTCTCCCAACCTCTGTCTGTTCCAGGCCACTCACATGCAAAATGATAGAGTACATAGAGAACAACTGAGCTTTTTTAAAACCCTGGCTACCAATATTCAGCTGGTGGCATGGTGGTTAGGAGGTAGCCCCTGTGATCAGAAGGCTGTGGGTTCCAATCCCCTGCTTTACTTGGTGAATGGGTTAAATGCTTCATACTGTGTGCAGTGGTGGGTTCATGCGTGACTATACAGGGCCACTTTACCCAGAATTATTTGAATAATTTCAAGTACAGTGAAAAGTGAGCCACATACAGGAGAAGCACACAGTGTGAACAGTGTGACATTCTTGCATTTAAACCAGGAACACAGTGCCCAGGGAGCAGTGGTGGCACTAGCAGTCATGGGACTCAAACCAACAAACTTCTGATTTGAGGAGCAACTCCCTAACCACAAGGCCACCAGCTGCCCTCAATATATGCACTCAGTGTGCGTAATTGCTTCACTCAAACACTCAAGCTCTATGTCTTGCATAATGTCAACTGCAGTTCCCCAATGAGGCAGTAGGTGTAGATCAGACACAAGATGTAAATCAGAAACACACTGGCATGCAGTCACGCCTTATCTACGTTTCCACACCATGCTGCCTTAACCACTCTCTCCAACGCATTACAGAACCAATCAAAAACACCCAAAGGCTTTATTTAAAGCACAGTGTTTATTTAGAGCACACTTCTCAAACTGCAGTCCTGAAGAACCACACAATGTTCTGATTCCCTCAAACCCCATCGGACTGAACGCCTGGCTGAATTCTGAAGTTTAATGGAATTGGATGGAGCTTAAGAAACAGTGCAGCTTGAGAACTCTGCTCTTAAACTAAATCTCTGGAAATAACATTAAATTTGAAGAGCCCTGAAAGAACACACTGCACAGAGGAAGTCGAACCTGGGGCCAATGCACGGGTTTCTTTTTTGATGCAGATGGGAGAAAAGAGTAAATATATGAATAAACATGAGCACAGATGCAGTAAAAAAATATTCTCATGGTTCAGGAGAGCCTAATTCTTGGAATAAAATCAGTGAAATCCTTGCTTAAACATGCACAAAGTAACAGATTCTTTTGACTTAATGATTGATTTTGGGAGGTTCGATGCAGGGCCCTGCAATGGCCACTCGAAAATCAAGTCTCTTTAAACCTCTAAAAACAAAGTGAAAGTAACTTGGCATCAAACACTGGAGGGTTTGTGTCTATCACTTTGGCCTGGCTGCATTTTAGTAATGTCCTGAATGTGTAGTTCTGCTGACTCTGTCATGAATGTGTGGCTCTAATGTTTGTCCCAGATTTTCTAGCAGTCTCAGAAAACTTTTTGGGTAAAAACTATCAGTGGTTTGGGACTGGGTTTTGTACTTTTGGCTATTGAACATAATTGCACTACATCCTGTTGGAGTTCTGTTTTTTTTTGGGTGGTTTGCGGATGCTCCACTCCCAAGTACGATTTGGTGCCCAGCCTGATGAGTACAATTGCGGTCAGGATATAAACTAGCACACTTTTGTCAGATTATATTGTATTAAATTGATTATTTATAACATGGCGTCCCCTGAATATGAAGAACCTGTTACTGACTGGTCAGTACTGAGATCTGGAGTACAAATACAAATTTGCCTCCCTTTTTGTAAGAAACTGTCTTCATATTTTGCACCAAACCGTGGAGAGTAGTATCAAAAAGAGTAACCATAAATATTGCTATTGATAAGAAATATCGTTATCAGTATCAGTAAAATCCCAGTGATGCCCATTCTTAAAAAAACAGAGCAACAGCTGTTTTCAAAAAACTCTAACCTTATTTAAAAAATGCCTATATAAAATGTATCTATTTAGATGGTACTAATCTGCAGGTTCAGAACTAATTAGTAGGCAAAATTAGAAAACGTAAGACGACCGTGGAATGACAGAGCCGTAGAACATGGAGGGACCACTGTAGATCAATACAGTGTATTATTAATAATATCTATTCATGTATTATTAATGAATTTAAATCATGAACATTAAATAAAACAGCTTATTTCCATGGGATTTCAGTTTACTCTGTGTGAGTTATTACAGAATATATAACAGAAATGATAAGCCTAACTAGTAATTCCAGTGTATGTACTGTGTGTATGTGCCGGTAGGAGAGTTTGTGGACACTTTACTGAATGGCACAGTGCTCAGGCCCCTAATCAGCTTACACTGAGTGAATTATACGTCAGAACTGTGATGTGCCAGGTGGTTCTGCAGGAGAGGCAGGAACCGGAAACTCTCACCTCGTCTTCCAGTCCTCGCTCGATTTGGATCGGTTCTTTCTAGCCACCCTTTGTTTTTCTTCCAGTCTCTTCTTCTCAGCGCTGGCCGTGTCTGAGAGGAGAGAAATGTTCTGACTGTGAATGAACTTTAAGAAATACAACAGGTTCATATACAGCTCTGTTCATTCCTTCTTTCCAAATTAAAGTGGCCACTTATAGCCCTGCATGAACACGCCAGGCCTGAGATATGATGTGTGAATATTCAAGTACAGTGAGTGTGAATGCAGGTGTGTATGGACACAGGGGTGTTGATACAGGTGTGTGTGGATGTAGGTGTGAGTGTAGATGCAGGTGTGGTTGTGTATGAAGGTTGCAGGATGCAGGTGTGTGCGGATGTGGGTAAGTGTGGACGTAGGTGTGTGTGGATGTAGGTGTATGTGTGGATGTGGGTGTATGTGTGGACTGGTTGTGTGTGGACTGGGTGTGTGTGGACTGGGTGTGTGTGGGCTGGGTGTGTGTGGACTGTGTGTGTGGACTGGGTGTGTGTGGGCTGGGTGTGTGTGGACTGGGTGTGTGTGGCCTGGGTGTGTGTGGAAGGTGCGGGCCGTACCGATGTCCCCGCTCTCCAGGGCGCGGATGTCGGGCCGCAGGCGGCAGTCTGTGGTCGGGAGGCTCTCCTTCATTTCCTCCTCCAGCTCGTTCAGCTGCATGGCGAAGGTGGAGAAGGCGTAGAACTGCAGGATGGAGGAACAGCGTCTCACACACAGTCAGTTTATACGGAGAGAAAAGACCTTTTAACATCTGTTAAAAACATCTGTGACTATCTAGGCCTCTTGTCATTGCTCACTAATTTCTTTTTCTCTATATTTATTGAAATAAAAACCTTCAGGCATGTACCTATGATGTTTCTTTTCACAGGATCTGTGATGGTTTTCAATATTAACTTTAGAGTGTAGAGTGTACTATTGTGATATAAAATTGTGTTCACTGAGGTTAAAATCAATTGGTAGAAAATTTGGAAATCAATGAATTATTTTAAATATTGAAAAATTGTTAACGTTTGAAAAAAAGTTTACAGTGCCAGTTTATAATTACTAGAAAGTGTTGATGTTTTAATAGCAATCCATTTCAACACCTTAATCAGATCAGTCTAATACTCTGGTCAGGTTTAAACTTCAGAGTAATGAAAATGACGTATACTTTCAGATTTCTGACCAGTAGTGCAGTAATTAATTCTCCTGTGAAGGTTTGAAAAGTTCAGTTTAACTGCGAAGTGAGAAAAACGGATCCAGGATTAGGAGGTTTTCTCCACGGGGCCAAAACCTGGTCCTATGATTTGTGAACACAGCCGTTGGCTCTTCCCTCTACAGCTCCTACCTGGGCGGAGTTGTCTGGGCGGGGCGATATCCTCCAGATGAGTTCGCTGCCTGGAATCACCTGCACGGTCTCGGCCTCTGGAGGGGGCATCTCCTCCGGCTCCTCGTCCACACTGCTCTACAGGGGGATCGCACCAGTGCCTTTTAGCAGGAGCTCACAGGATGCTCACATGTTTATAATAGTTAGACATTCACCACTACATACGGTTGTTTAATCAGTAGATGTGTGAATTTCTCACGCGTGAACACACCACAGCGCACAGTGTCAACTTCTTCCACTGTGTTTAAACCCATTCACCAAGCGAAGCAGCGGGCAGCCAGGAACACGGTGCCTGGGGAGCAGTATGTGGGGACGGCCCCTTACTCAAGGGAACCTTCGTGGTGACACTGGCAGTCCAAACCCACATCCTTCTGATCACAGGTGCAACTCCCTAACCACCAGCTTCCCCAAATTACATCCTCTAATAGACCAAGAATCTGTAGTCAGACACATTCTCCAGCACCCCAACGGCCCAGTATATACTATAAATAAACTGGACTACCAATAAAACATGGATAATGGAATTTATTAATTATGGCGGTTTTAATACATTTACATTTACGGCATTTAGCAGACGCCTTTATCCAAAGCGACTTCCATTCCTAACGACAGGGGATGGTCTCCCTGGAGCAACTTGGGGTTAAAGGTCATGCTCAGGGTGGTGCTGGTAGTAGGATTCGAACCTAAGACCTCATAGTCCAGAGGCAAGTATCCTACCCACTGAGCTCCCTCCACCTACAATACTGAAAATACAGTTATTTGAGATTATATATCACATTTATTAACTACAGATTCACCTCACAGTCAGAATTCCAGGCCAGGCTGACTGATGTTCTTATGTTTGAATGAATGAATAATTAATAATTATTACAGAAATTAGGTTTTATTCCTAAAACCTGAAGGCGGACAGGGAGACAGACAGACAGGTGAGTCACTATGAGTCTGGCTGTCGTAGAAGAAATACGTATTTTAAGGCCCATTCAGTCCTGAAGGTCACATAAGGGTCACCGCATGCCTCCCACGCACCTGCTTGCTGCCTTTCTTCTCCTCAGCAGGTTTCTTATCCGCCTTCTTGTGAAGGTCGAACGTCGCTGGATCCACAGTGTACAGGCACTCCGTCCACTTGCCATAAATGGCACAGATCTTCTTTTTGCTGTGTGAACATGTCAGAGTCTTATACATCTATATCCAGGAAGGCCGGGCCTCTGAAAGCTCTTAACTCTCAGTCAGTTCAGTTTTACAGTCAAAGTGTAAAGTACACGCAGGTGGCGTTTAAAGGAACCACACTTATGAAAGTAACTCGTTTTTATGTCAGGCATTATTGGCAATGCATGTTTAGCTAGAAGGTCTTTTCAACACACACACACACACACACACACACACACACACACATAATATTTACAGAAGCATACTTATTAAAATAGCTTTGAGCTATCAGTTCAAATACATAAAATAAGAGCAAAACCTCCAACAGTGACCTAACAAAGTAACTACTTCATGCTACCAAATATTCAGCCAGCTCTAACCAAGCCATTAATGGTTAAAGAGCGCTGAATTAAACCACAGTGACACACATCTTTTTTTATATAATAGACCTGAGCTTTAGTGTCTTGAAGTCCGTTTATGGGACTCGCACACAAAATAATAAAAAAACTAAACAGTATTCAGCCAAACGCAAATTTATATCAACTGATCACAAACATATATGAATATGAACGGCCGTTTCAGGGTTGGAACCCTGCCTGTATTTTACAAAATTGATGTAGAAGAACTGCTTCAAAACTTTGCCAATAATAAGAACAATAATAATAAAGCAAGAGGAGCAGTGACGCAGTCACACTGATGATTCCAGATGAAAAACATGACAAGGGAAACACTGGGAACTGATATTTTACCCACCTTTTATCAAGGATGTAACCCTCCACTTTGTGTAACTCTTTCCCAAAAAGACCACAAGACTTGAAGGTCAGAGTGCATCGCTCCCCAGTCCTGTAGGGCAGCATTCATAAAACGTCATTAGAGCTACATTATATGAACAAAAGTATTGGGACACCTGAACATTTAACTAACAGGGCCTTTAATGAAATTGAATTCAAATCCACAGACTTTCTATGGGAGTTTATGTCCATTCATTCTGTAGAAAATGTATGAGGTCAGACACTGATGTTGGACGAGAAGGTCTGGATCACAATCTCCGTTCCTGGTCATCCCAAAGGTGCTGGATAGGGATGAGGTCAGGACTCTGTGTGGACCAGTCAAGTTCTTCTATAATGAACAGCCACGTCTTTATGGATCTCGATTTGTGCACTGAGATTTTCTTGTAAAATATGAAGTGCTATATAAATAAAACATAGTATTCTTATTATTGTTATTATCACTGGGACAGTCATGCTTGAATAGCAAAGGTTCTTCCACAAACTGGGTCCAGAAAGTTGGAAGCATGGTGTTGTCCTGATGAAGCATTAAGATTGTCCTTCACTGGAAGAAAAAGGCCCAAACCTTGAAAAACAGGAGTGTCCCAATACTTTTGTCCACCTACTGTACAAAAGCCTTTCATGAAAATTGACATAAAGATGCAAAAACATGCCTGAAATCTTATTCCAACAAGTGTCATTTGTCAGCACTTTCTGGGGTAAAACTGATAACAGCCTTTATAACTGATGCTAGTTGGAACAGGTTTGTTCCATTTTAGTGTGCAAAGTTTTAGGCTCCGACGCATATGGATAAAATAAATGCAAACAAACCAGAAAGCAGTAAAAAGTATCAGATTAGTTCTGTGTGTAACAGTAGCTGATACTGTGTGAGCTGGTGAGGAGATACTGGACAAATCATCACTATTTACTGTAGAATTGTTAGTTGTATTTATTCTTTCTAGCTGTATTTACTATACTTAGTTTGTAAAAAAAAAATAAATGTGAAAAAACACTGCACTCATCTAAACAGTTCTTACATATTATTTCATAGGTTTTAGGTTCACGTCAGTCGTTATAGAATGCTTATGTAGGAGTAGTGTGCCCTAAAGTGGTTCCAAAACTTTCTTTTGGAAAAGGTTTTCCTACAAAGAACACAGATAAACATTCAGATATTCGTGCGTGTGGCTGATATCAGTGTGAGACCGCCACCTCTACCTCCGCCTGACAGGTTCCTGAAAACCGTGATGGAGTTTAGTGTTGGGGAGACGGAAGGAGGCTCATTTCACATCTCCAGAAATGATCTGAGGAGGCGCGGTGTTCTCAGAACGGCAGGGATGTGCGAGTTCCTGGAGGGGAACGGTTTCGGTCATGAGTTCGTGTGTGTGATCCTACTCGCCCTTACTTATGGTTAATGACCTCCACGTTGCCGTACTGCTCGATCCACAGCTGACCCACGATGATGTTGTGCACGCAGCAGGTGGGGTTGGTCCAGGTGTACGCTTCATTGTGCCTGGAGGGGGAAACTCAACACTTAACACTATGAAACACAATGTACTTAAAATGTGCTTAACGCTACCTTCATTTACCCCTGAAAATACGCCAAACACTTTAATTTGAATTAATAGGCCCTTAACTTGTAAACATATCTCTTAGTTTTACCTTAAAATGGGATTTAAGGTGCGAGTGTGAAACCCCTTAATCCTAAACTTTTTTTTTTTTCAGGAGGTTTCGCTATTTTAGGGGCACATTTTTAAAAAAGTAAGGGGGAAAATTCAGTAGTTTTAATCAGCTTTAATCCATGCAGTTTCCCCCTTAATTTTCCTTAATTCCCTGGAAATTGAGGTAAAAATGAAGGTAACTGTATGGGGAAACATGTAAGGGGTTTGGTTTGGTGGTGAAACATGGCAGTTTTAAAAGATTTACACAGTGAAGCTAATAAAGCAGGGCATCTTTGATGTTACATAATGGCACAGGCTTCCATTACTTAGCTATCTTAGCTTTCTAGTTCCGTTATAGGACTGTATGATAAAAACAGCACTTCCGATTTGGGGGATATACATTATTTTTGGAATTTGGATTCAATTGAACGATTTTGTATTAAACGCTATTGAACATTTTAGATACAAATCCCATTGGCCGGTCCAGGTAGGTGGGGCATGGGGGGGTGGGGGGATGGGGGTTGGTTTTCGGACTATTTCTTTAAAATAATGGTAGGAATAAGATCTGGAGTGATTGGATAATTGTTCATTTTTATTGTCCTATTGTATAAATGTGTAGTATTTTTGTATGTAACTGTATGATTTTGTATTTACCTGAATAGTTTTTTATGTTACTGAATGGTTTTGTATTTAACTGTATGGTTTTGTATCTAATTTTATGATTTTGTATGTAAGTGTATGGTATATATATTTAACTCTATGGTCCCAGTAGCCCTTCTGGCAGGTCAGGTGTATTCAGAGAACTGACAGGATGTCTTAAAGGCTCAGTTGCATTATTAAATTGAAACTAATATTTATATATAATTCCACAGACCTTAGTTAGCTACACAGGCTTCACAGTGAATCAATAATGGTAGAAAAGTTTATTGATGCCAATTTATGTTGTCTCTCAGTTTTGTATTAGAACACAAAGTTAAAAATAAATGATTTTGTATTTAACTGTATGTTCCCAGTTTCATTTTCCATTAAAAGTTGTAACTGGAGTACAGATGAAAACCAGCTGCACTCACTTGGGGAGCTCCAGGGTGATGATGCCCCGAGGCTCCGCCTCCACACTCTTCCCCCAGAACTTGAGTTTGGGGTAAATGGAGCCGTGAAACAGGAAGTCGTCCTTCAGCCCCTCGGCGTGGAAGGCGCTGACAGGCGGGTGGTGGCTCACCTGCTCCGAGACCCAGCGGAAGCCCTGGTCCTCCCTGAGGGCGGAGAGAACGGTCAGAGGAGACGGACAGAGCCGGACTGGGCCTGAGTTCCATATTAAAACCATATTAAATCTACAAACCATCCTCAGGCCATCAGGGATCAACAGGCTGAGTCTTCTGTTTTACATCATCAAACTAAATCTCCTTCTAAAACCACTTTTCCTTTTGGAAATGGCATTTTATTGTAATAGATATTTAATTTAATTTATATTATTTACACAGATCAATGGATAGATGGGTGGATGACCAACAGATGATAGATAGATGACTGGATGGATGGATGGATAGACAGACAGACAGACAGAGATATAGCTAGGCAGACAGAAGTAAATGAATAGATGGATTAATGGATGCACAGATAGACAGACAGAAATGGATGGATGGATGATGGATGGATGGATGGATGGATGGATGGATGGATGATGGATGGATGGATGGATGGATGGATAGATGGATAGATAGATGGATAGATAGATAGATGGATAGATGGATGGATAGATGGATAGATAGATAGATAGATGGATAGATAGATGGATGGATAGATGGATGGATAGATGGATAGATAGATAGATGGATAGATACAGATAGATAGATAGATGGATAGAGGGATGGATAGATGGATGGATATATAGAGAAACAGACAGACAAAAAGATGCAGATAAATCGACACAGATAGATAGATAGGCAGACAGATACATAGATAGACAGATAGACAGACAGACAGACAGACAGACAGACAGACAGACAGACAGACAGACAGACAGACAGACAGACAGACA